>VNJV01018917.1:0-10341 GCA_008042635.1 Drosophila nikananu | reverse complement strand
TAAATTTCGAAGCCAGGTTCAGTGATGCCACAATTAAGAGCTGTCGAGCAACTTTTAATTATTTTCGAGCCAACATTTTAAACGTGTTTTTAAATAAAAGTACAGAAAAACTAAATTAGTTAACAAAATAGGTTAAATAAAATTATTTAAAGAATAAAATAACCCAAAACCTACCATTTTACAACAATTTCATTAAAATGTTGGCTTATCAAATACATGTGTGAGTTCATCTGGCAACATGGCAACCCTGAGAGCCAATATCGAATGGTTTGTAAAAAAACTAAAAACACAAATCTTATTCGATGTTGAATGGCACCTAGAAATTGATTTAGCGGAAATGCCTTTTTGTGGAAATCAAAACACCTGTGTTTTGCATGGCACCCCTAATACTTTTCGTTTGTTTTCTCTAAAATGCTATTATGGTTCATATTTAATGTTTTTAAAACAAAAGATATATATATTTTAAAGAAAAAGAGTTGGTTTTTATATTTACATTTTCTCTTTTCGACCATTTTAATTCATATTTTGTTCAAAATAATCATTTAATTTTATATCATTTAATTTTTTTGAAGAATATTTATATTAATTTATATTAATTATAATATTTTTTGCACGTGCAGGCATACCTGTTTTACCGAAGTACTAATTTTTTACCTATTTTTCAACTGTGTTGTTGTACAAGTGACTTCTTAAATAGGGTCCAGATTTCTCAGGACCCAAACCATTTTTATAATTTTGTTAACACTAAACGTAAGCCAATAACACATTTCCTCGCTTTCGTTTGAAAATACAACCGTAAATAACGATCGGCCTTTGTTTTTTCAAACCACTTACTGAACTTCCACTGACTCTAATCACAATTATTCTTACAACTTGCCCAAATCGAACATTGTTTTCAGTCCTACTTCAGACAAAAGCTCTATTCTCCTTGACTTTCACCGTGTCAAGCCCGTTTATTCCCCAAGTCCCGACGGTATACCTGGCTGTGTACTTAGGTATTGTGCCGACGCCTTGTGCAATCCCCTTCTGAAATTGTTTATCTTGTCCTTGAAAACCTCCCACTTTCCCCTTATTTGGAAGGAATCATTTGTTAATCCTCTCCACAAAAAAAGTAGCAAATCGGATGCCAGCAACTCTATCGCTAAGTTGTCGGCCATTCCAAATCTTTTCGAGGAATTTATAACTATGCAGATCAATTATTTCTCCATGTCAGCATCGATTTTTAAAGCAAAGATCAATGACTACCAATCTTTTGGAGCTCACTTCCTTCATAGTTATGGGCTTCCATAAAAACTTTCAGATAGACGTAATCTATTCTGATTTCAGTAAAGAATTTTTTTTTTATTTTTTTTATTTATTTATTTTAAACATATAATTCCTAACGCTACAAGTCTGGGACTTATAAATTAATGCGCTAGTCACAACGACTTTACAAATTTTATTTGTTGTTTAACTAAAACTACTTAAAACTAAACCCTAAGCCCTAAGTCGCTTTAACTCTGTTAACAATTCTCTCCTTGTTCGGAACCTCGATCTCTTTGGATTTCCGGTTCATCTTCTTAGTTGGATCTCAAGTGATCTGATTGGCAGAACGCAAAAGTGTAGCAGCCAAGAGATTATCCATAATCTGAAGGTTTTCTTGCGTATAGTCGGGTCGGTGTTCGTGCACCTCTTGCTATGCTCGGTACAAAGCTCCTCGAATGTGGCGTTGGTCTTCCTCACCGCCTATATGATACACTTCTCTCCTACAAAATAAGGTTTAAGTGCACTTCCTGTATATTAAATGATTGGTCAAAAGGTTGAAAGATTCTGACATTCGGACGGACCCTTAAGGAGATATTTTTAAGAGAGACACACAAGCGTTGTGGGTGGCGATGATGTTTTTTGCCCCCACGTCATTACCCTCCCTACCGTGGTAACTTATAAGATTTTATAATTACCCCTTCGCCGCTAATTTACATTATTTCGGACATTCGCTTTGCCGTACTAACACAAGACCGACAACAATGAGTTAGTTCTTCATTTTCATTTCTTTATAATTCCAAGTAATTTCATTTTAGTTAGTTTGCAAACTTCTGACTAAAATTATAATACCCTGCAAGGGTATAAAAAGAGGTGCCCTCGTCCTAGTGTATGAGCTATGTCGAATGCAAGAATGCGATGATGTCGCCTGGTCGAAGAGCCCTCATTTCCTGAGTGGTGAGTGTAAGGCCCCCATAGTGGGCCAGCCTCAACCGACTGATAGCTAGGCACTCCTCAAGTCGGTGTTCTTTACTCTCGTCTCCTTCCTGACAAAGTCTGCAAAGACTGTCCTCCCCTATCTTGAGATTGTACAGATGCATGCACAGTCTGCAGTGCCCGGTCAAGAAACCCGTGACTATACGGAGAGATCCTTTGCTCAGCTCCAAACAGTCCTTGGTCCTCTTTCTATTGTAACTACCTAGCAGACGTTTACTCTGCCTAGCCCCTTAGACGACCGCCAGAAGTCTTCGCAGGCAGTCATGATATCCACACGACTCCTCTGGCTGATGACTCCTGTCACTAGTCTACAGAAGGGCTCCGGACCATAAAAGAGCGTACTCGCCCCCTTTCTAGCCATTATATCGGCCACTTCATTGCCTGGGATCCCCCATGCCCTATTACCCAGTATATGGTTACTTTATTGTTCGCACCCAACTCATTGAGTGTTCCTATATATTGCCGTACTAGTCTGGAAGAATGTTATGTGCACTGAGTGCTCTGATTGCTGCCTGACTATCTGAGAAAATGGCTATGTCTCTCCGATTGTAACCCCGCTCAATGTTGAACGAGACACATCTCTCTATCGCGTGTACTTCCGTTTGAAAGATACTGGCGAATTTCCCTAGAGGTTCGTCCGCAGACTCCCGCACCCGCACCATCCTCTGTTAGTGAGCCGTCTGTGTACCACCTAATTGCATGTTGTTTCACATCGTAGGTGGTAGACATGTTGGTCCACTTCGACTTGTTGCTAAGCTCCGTTTTGAATAATACATCGATGGTAGTTATAAAAGGGAAGTCATTTTGGACAATCTTTAAAGACTATTTAGAAGTTTCAATCGGACACACTTTAAGTACAAATGCTGAATTGGACTTCGGTAGTAGTCAGTGGTGGGTGGTAGAAGCAAAGTCAATCCGGAATCTTCATGGGGCGGAATCACAATTTACTTAAATTTTTCAACAATTGCGTTAGACGTGTGAAACATTTTACATTTAGGGACAAATAAGATGAGAGGGGGTTATGGGAAGAACTGGGAAAAACTATATCGAGTTTCCTTTGTCGAGAAGATCTGCGTATGAATATAGATAATGCGACTCTAAATATATGTATGTGTAGATGTTATGTTATTAGCGAGTTATATTTCTAGGTTTATGTTAGGCTGAGGATGTGTTGGTGAGTCATTAAATGCTTGGCAGCTGCCACTGCTCCTCCTCTTCCTCCTCCGGCACTCTACCAGAATCCGCCCGACGAATATCCGCCAGGTGGGACACGGCCGCGTGCCTCTCCGTTCGTGGCAGCCGACGACTTGTTTGCCGCCTCTGACTTGGACTGACTGGGCGCGGCAGCTTTGGCTTCCTCCTTCTGTGTGGTCACCTCATCGCGCAGCTTCTCCACCACCTTGTTGGGATCGGTTGAGCCCATGCAGGCATTGAGATTCGAGGAGTTCTGTTGATTGTTCTTGGCGCGTGGCGCATTAACGGCCACCTCGGGCTCCGAGAAGATGTTGGTGTGACCGCCACCCGGGGGCTTCAGGACACGGCTGGAGGGACGGGCGCTGCTGGTTAGTCCAATTTTCAGCTCGGTGGACGTCATTTTGTCGTTGCTGGTGTGCTGGCGGTTATAGATTAGGTAAAGGCTCGAACACGGTGAGAGCTTGACTCGAGAAATGCAAAAAAATAAGCTGCGGAAAACGACGCACCTCTCCAACGGCTGAATTTAAACGAAGAGCTTATCAAAGCTAAACTTGGCCAATTAAACATCCTGCGGATATTCTAATAACAGGTCAGTTGCAGTCGCAGCCAAGTCAGCTGGTCGTGCCCCTGTTATCCTCATGGTAGATCTGCGCGCACTGTGCTTGATATGCAAGTGCTGTGGTGGAAGCTCGAGCAGCACATCCAGAGCAGTGCCCGAGATGCACGTGCAGGCAAGTCTCTGGAGTTTGCCCAGTTGCCTTTTCGTGAATCAAGGTCAGCGCGATTCGCCCAAACCGCAGCCCCGTAGCTGACTATGGGCCTCACCATATCAACGTACATCCACAGTAGGATCTTTGGAGATACTCCCCAATTTTTCCCTGCAAGAGATCTACAGCTCATTAAGGCCATAGTGGCCTTTGCGGAGAGCATGTTCCACATGTTGTCTCCACATTAGTCGCTTGTCTAGGATGACTCCCAGATATTTGACTTCCGTGGAGATCGGTATTTCCGATTGGATTTCAGCTTGTAGCCGTTGGTAAAGGCGAAAACTCTGGTTTTTACTGGATTGATATTCAGCCCCAGGCCTCTGCACCAGTCTAAGCTTCTGAAGATGGATGGGTATGATTCCATCCACCCCCGGAGCCTTGTAGGGGCTGAGTGTACTCTTCTTTTCAGTTACAATCGCTGCAGCCCGGCTCCAGGTCTCCCATTGGGGATCCTCTCGTAACTGTTGTCTACATTGGAGATGGTTCTGCACAGAGGGAAATGAGTTTGCAGGAGAAGTTCCGCTTTCTCCTCCTCATGCACAGTGAATGATCCATCTGCCCTTTTCAGACTAAGTACAGAAAGTATTTTGCCTTTTGAGATTGCGGTGGTGCGGCGGTGCAACAAAATTTTCGAAAGTGAGCACGCTTACTGTACCGGATTTCTTTGTTATATTCTGTCAGCTTTTTGGTGTATACTTCCCAATTTGCGCTGTTCTTTTTAGCTGTGTTAAACAGCTTTCTACCTTTTGCACGAAGTAGCCCTAGTTTCCTATTCCACCAGGGATTGTCTCTGCTGGACTCTATGGATTTTTTGGGAAAGCTTGCATGATTTGCATCCAAGATTGTCTCACCTACTTCTCTTGAGAGTTGCTCAAGGTCTTCCGCAGAGGATACTCTTTTACTCTGGTTCAGCCTTCTCAGATTTAATCCTAGACAGGACTGATAGGCTGGCCAGTCAGTCCGTTGTGGATTCCTAATAACCCTGCTGAAGCTGAGGTTCCTATGAATGTCGAACAGGATGATTCTGTGATCCGACATTGACGGTTCAGAGGAGACCTTCCAGTTGTGAATCAACCGGGAGCCCCCCTCGTTGCCGAAAGTGATGTCCAGAACTTCAGCCCTGGTCTTAGTAATGAAAGTGGGTTCAGCCCCCACGTTGAATACAGTGAGATCCCTAGATACTAGATAGTCTAGTAAACACTCACCTCTACCGTTGTTGTCCGTGCTGCCCCATGCCACATTGTGCGCATTGGCATCACACCCCAGTAGTAGGGGAAGCCTTTTGCTGCTGCAATGCTTCACCAGATACTGAACCTCTGGTGGGGGGGCATCCGTCACGTCTCCTGGGAAGTATGCCGACGCCACCACAATACTCCCGTGCTCGCTAGTAATCATCACCGCTACTAGATCTCTGTTGAGAAATTTAGAGAGACATAGAAAGTTAATATCCTTTCGCACCAAGATGCTAGCTCTCGGTGCTGCCTCCCTTACATCTGCAATATTTTGCATACTCACTTTACTTAGGCCGCAGATCCTGCCTCTGACGACAGCCGAAGCTGCCTTCGAGTGATGCAGGTTGATCTGTGCCACGCTGGTGACCCCCATCCTTAGAGCTCTTCTTCACCCTCCAAGAGCGTCAGGTACGCCTCAGACTGCATCCCGGTGGGTGTCCGCTCATCATTGGATGGCTCCTCGTTGCTGGTAAGCTCCTCCTCGCCGCCCATGAGCAGGCGCGTCAGGTCCAGCCCCTGTAGCTAGACCGAGTCCAACTCGGCCTCCACTGCTGCTAAGTCCATAGCCTTAGCTTCTTCGCCCGAGGGGCAGGAGGGTGCCTCTTTGGCTGCGGCCGTTGACGTGCCAAGCACATCGTCGGTGTTCGCCTCCGAGGGGCCCTCCGCCTTCACAGGTTCCTGCTTCTTGTGCAGGCAGCATTTGAGCTGGCCGAACCTCTAGCTCACCAGCATTTCACGCTTTTTAAGGTGTGTAAGCGCCTCCTCATCCACGATGTTCGTCGGCGGAAAGTCATCCTGCAGGCAGGTGCGGAGCTGCACACCCACCTTGGTGCTGATGCTGGGGACCGTCAGCTCCAGCCACTTTTTGGCATCGGGTAGTCCCCCGCGAGTATTGCAAGGTTCGTGCCCTTGGCTACACTTGCGTACGAGGCCGCCTTCGGACGCTTCACGGCTTGCGAGGTCCTTGAGCCCTCCAGCGCTGCGGCGTTCTTCCTCTTAGGCTTTTGGGCTCGGTCTTTGGGAGGTCAAGCGGCGACGTGTGTTGCAGCAGCCTCTTCCTCCCCGCAACAGCCTGGCCGCCGACTCTCTCTACTGGAGACCGCAACGGTGCTCCAGCGCTCTCTTGCGGGCCTCGCTCGAGGTACCGAGGTACCACTTTAGGCCGGCTCCGCTGAGGCCTTGCCCCAGGGGATCTCCGGCTCCCCCGGGCTGACCTGCCACTGGGACAGGCTGCTTCTTCTCCTGATGCCTCGACCTTACGGAAGAGGGTGTTGCAGAGTCTCTCCTGCAGCCATCGCTCGCCTGCGGGACAGCCGCCGGGGCAGTGGCAGGCACTGCAACCCTTGCCTCAGGACGCCACCATTGCTCTTTGTGAGATGTTGGGGATTGGATGTGGATAGGAACACGTCTAGGATGTATGGAGTATGTAAGACTATTTTTTAAAGACGGTCAGACAAGCGCCTTGTCTACAACGGTGTGGTACCCGCTGTTGTCCGGGACTGCTTATTCACGACAATTCGCTATTCGCAGATAACCTCCACAGGAGGCAATGCCCTATCCGCAACCTGCGACCCGTCCGATGGCTTTAGCTAGCCCACCTCAGAACCATCCTACTAGTTCTTTAGTACCAGAAATTTTGAAGCAACATCGTCCCTAATTTTGCTATACAGATCTTCTGTCTTAATGGAACATATCAATAAATCTGTACCCATATAATTTAATTTCAGTGCATTTTGGAATTTAAGTTTCATATATGAATAATTTTCCATTGTCTTCTCGTAAACGCTATTGTTTAGAAGCTTAAAAAGTCTTCGATATACGTCTTAAGCCATGGTTCTTGCTTAAATTGAAGGATGCTATGCATTTTTACCACCTGCAGTCCAATAGCCTGTAGTAAAGCTTTATAGTGTATGATATATATTTTTTAGGAAGTCTGTTCGCCGGGCAAAAAGGCAGGTCATTGTGAATATCATGAAGCAAGTATGGGTATTTCAAGTCTACCTCTAGAATATATCCATACTCTCTACTTTCAGAAATAGATTTTATGTCAAACAAATCTATTTCTGATTGATCTAACCATTTGAAATTACCATAAGGCAGGGCTTTAGACATTGCCCATCCACATAAATTATTTACGTCCACATACATTAAGTATTCTGATTCATTTGATGAATAAAGATCTCCAAGGTATTTGTGGTTTGCCTTCGTATATCTATGACTACTTTAGACTAGACCCCCTCGAATTCCAGACTGGATAAATGTTATCATATCAATAAATGTCAGCAATTCCAGGGATATTTCCGTAGTTCTTAACATCGCATCCCACGACAAGCTCGGAGTTGTGCAATAATGCGCAGGATCGAGTTTATAAATTGAAGAACAAAAATCCCTAAAATTCTGGAAATTGTCTGTGAGCAACAAAACATCTGTTTTCAGAAATAATTCTATATAAAGTGTTTGACACTTGAAGTGGTTCCAAACCTGAACTGCATGGACGTAATCAGCTTCAGAACATTCTGATGCACTAATTGGTGGGAGACAAATTTCTCACAACTTGCTTTCGGAATCTAAGTATTCATAGGGGAATACTCCTTTCCTACGAAGTAAACCAAAATATAATGTATTTGGAAATTGATTTCAAAGAACTTTGAATTCCCCTTCATTTAAATTTCCTGCAAGAGTGTCTAAGCTAAAGAGCATAAAACGGAAAGTATCTAAAAATCTGATTTCTAACTTATTTTTTCCTAGAGTAATATATTTTGATATTGAAATGTATAATTCCTTTTTCAAAGGAATTATTTTAATTTCCCCTTCAATATCACCAAGTCTTTCACAAACAAGAGGGCATCGTATTTCGATAAATTGTGAAAGAAAACGGGGATGAAATTTTTTGTCCGATATTTAACCCTAGTGGGTGAACCATTAGTCGAATAGACGAACAAAAAGATCTCGAAAATGAAATGACATTTTTGATACGTTTTTATTATTAAACAAGTAAGAATGCTACAGTCGTTCGTGAACGACTGTTATATACCATGTACCAAAATATATCGCCGCTTTTGCCTATTGCGACTTTTGCCTATTAGAGAAATGTAAACAAACTCGCTCTTTGCAAAACCACCACCATCTCATGCACTTGCGTGTGCAAGACAGAGACAGAGATAACCCCTCCTCTCTTTTTTGCGCACGGGAGTTAGTTTCTTGCGCTCATCAGTTTTGTTGTTGTTTTTTGGGATGCACCTGTTGCCAGCTGCCAAATAGATAGCACACTGATAAGTAAATAACTTTTGTGTTTTTCACCCGCTCTTTACCAGATTTTCGGTATTGATACATGTTCTACATATGCATGCCTATGCACAAAAAGAAAGATATATGGTAATATTTGCGGCTGTAAAACGTTTTTATTGATTTGCGGGGGAGTGGGAGGGAAATTTTTAAATCTGAAACAAACTTGATCTGCGTGCAAAACATTCCGACCTACATACCGAATTTGGTGGCTCTAGCTCTTATAGTTGCTGAGCTCTCGGCGTTTACACAGACGGACAGACGGACAGACAGACATGGCTAGATCGACTTGGCTGTTGATGCTGATCAAGAATATATATACTTTATGGGGTCGGAAATGCTTCCTTCTGCCTGTTACATACATTTGCACGAAATTAATATACCTTTGTACCTACGGTACATGGTATAAAAAAACATATTAATTTTTAAAAAATTGTTGTTGTTTTTGAATTATAATTTTAAGAAAACTTCAAAATTTATATGACAGTTTATTTCAGAAGAAAAAATATGTTCGTGTTAAAGTTATAGAAGTGGACAGTCTGTGTTAGTCTATTCGACGAATGTTTACCCACAAGCGGGTGAAAATGAACGATACCCTTCTAGGGTTAAGGTTGCAATCACTATGTGCTGCACCACGAAATTGACCTGTAAAATGACAATCATTTCCTAAAATTCCCTCACATATATATAAATGAAAAGCTTTATCAAAATCAGAAGAGTCTGCGGGCTCATTTGAATTGGAACTATATGATTCATATAGTTTTAAAAAAAAAGCGGACACGACACCACGTGGTAGAATCAACAAAAGTGCGCCCGACTTTTATCCGAGCCTTTGATACATATTTAATAATTGTTATTATAGACTATTGACTTTTGCTTATTTACTATTTTTATTTTTATACCATGTACCGTAGGTACAAAGGTATATTAATTTCGTGCAAATGTATGTAACAGGCAGAAGGAAGCATTTCCGACCCCATAAAGTATATATATTCTTGATCAGCATCAACAGCCAAGTCGATCTAGCCATGTCTGTCTGTCCGTCTGTCCGTCTGTGTAAACGCCGAGAGCTCAGCAACTATAAGAGCTAGAGCCACCAAATTCGGTATGTAGGTCGGAATGTTTTGCACGCAGATCAAGTTTGTTTCAGATTTAAAAATTTCCCTCCCACTCCCCCGCAAATCAATAAAAACGTTTTACAGCCGCAAATATTACCATATATCTTTCTTTTTGTGCATAGGCATGCATATGTAGAACATGTATCAATACCGAAAATCTGGTAAAGAGCGGGTGAAAAACACAAAAGTTATTTACTTATCAGTGTGCTATCTATTTGGCAGCTGGCAACAGGTGCATCCCAAAAAACAACAACAAAACTGATGAGCGCAAGAAACTAACTCCCGTGCGCAAAAAAGAGAGGAGGGGTTATCTCTGTCTCTGTCTTGCACACGCAAGTGCATGAGATGGTGGTGGTTTTGCAAAGAGCGAGTTTGTTTACATTTCTCTAATAGGCAAAAGTCGCGATCAGCTGACTTTTGTTTATCGTTGTCAAAGACATGACAAAGGAGAAGCGTAAAAAGGATGAGAGATGTTTAGATAACTCTTATTTTAGAAATATTTAATCA
>VNJV01018916.1:0-11829 GCA_008042635.1 Drosophila nikananu | reverse complement strand
CGCTCCTTGCACATGATTTTTGATGTTTTGCAGGTTGTGGAATTTCTCCTCCACCTGCTGTTGACTCGAGTGTCTGCCCGTCTCTCTAGCTCGCTTTGGAGCGTTCTTAGGGAGACAGGAACGTTTTCTATTCTTTCAATCGGCAGTCCTACGCCTTCCTTTGCAAGTTCGTCGGCCGTCTCGTTGCCATCGATGCCCTGGTGGCTGGGAACCCAGTAGATCCGCACTGACTTAGTCGTGCTGAGGATATCTAGTGCCTCCCTGCTTGCCAGTACATTTTTGGAACTGACCGCTGACGATTGCATGGATCTTATCGCCGCTTGACTGTCTACGAACAAGTTGACCGCTTCGTATGGGCGGTCTATGCTCTGCGCAAGCTCTGCCGCTTTCCCTATGGCGAATACTTCCGCCTGGAATATGCTGCATTGGCTTGGTAGCTTATACGACAGCCTCATTTCAGGGTCTGTGCAGTATATGCCCGCTCCAACTCCTCCTTCCATCTTGGAGCCGTCGGTGTATATATTGAGGTGTTGAGCATGGTCCTGACCTGTATTCCAGTCGTCTGGTCCCATGAATACATCGACAACCGTTTAATGAAATCAATTCTTTCCAGAAACCTGCATTTCAGCATGTAAGTGGCAATCTTGGGAGCGGCACAAGAGAATGTCATTAATGACGTTTAAGTTTATGCTGCACCATATTTAAAAATTATTAAGATTTGTTTGTAAATCTGACTGGCAGGAAGCGTAGTCATATTGCACACAAAGTTTGACGTTGTAACCGTACATCACCGTACTGCCCTAAGTTCAGACATACTCCGGAGTACCATGCTACCGTTTTTGTGGAGACGAATAATAAATGATTCCTTCCAAATAAGGGGAAATTGTGATGTTTCTAAAAATAAGATAAACAATTTATAAAAGAGCCTCGGCGGAGTACCTGAGTACACAGCCCGGTATACCATCGGGACCCGGTGCATAAACTGGCTTACCACGCTGAAGATCCAGACTAAGAGAGCTTTCGTCTAAGATAGGACTGAAAATTAGGTTCGAACTGGGCATAGGGAAAGAGTACATCTGGTTCATTAGGTTTGAATTGGTTGCGGAAGAATATGTCGTTTTTAAAACTCAGCAATTAAAAACGGCGATTGCGTGATCCGAGCTTGCTGAAGAATTTTGAAATGAATATAAAACTGTTTCGGGTCCTGTGAAAACTGAACCCTACAACGAGTCAGATAATTATTATAAGACCGAGCGTTAAGCACGGTAAATTTCGAACGAGCGCTGAGATAGTGAGAAAGGACAGTTTGAGAACCAGTGAGTATCCCCGTATCGATAGTCACTTCGATGGTAAGGATCTTCAGGTAGCGTCAAAAGAGCAACTCTAACTAAGTCTACACCTAGAGGATCAGAGACGAAACAAAGATCCAATATGCGGTTTAAAGAATTATGGACATGGTTAACTTGAGACAAACATATGTCAAGCAGGCCATCGATAAGGTCATGCTGTGCCACAGTCTGAAGGACATTTGACACGCCATCAGATGACCAACCAGATGACCAGGTATATTGAAGTCCCCTAGAGTTACGAGTTGGTCTCGATCTGAAAGCCTGTTGGAAACGGCCTGAATTGCCGAAATATGTTTCCAATAAATAGGCTCCTCAGCCGATGGTGGAACATACAAACAGGTTATATAAATAAAACTACCCGGAAAGGAAAGTTTTACACAAATGAATTCGATATCGGTAACATTGTCAAGGGCAACAAGTTCGGAGATAAGGGAGGAGTCAACGGCAATTAAAACTCCACCTCCACTCTGGACAAGTCGGTCTACCCTGAAAATTGTGTACTTACCCGGAAAAATCTCAGAGCTAAGGATCTCTGGTCTCGGTAAACACAATTACCTGGGATGCAAAGGAAATGCTGTCAGAATACAATTTGGAGAGCTTGCTGCGTAAGCCTCTAGTATTCTAATAGGAAAGGTGGAAGGAAGTGGTTAGTTTTTTGGGACTGAATGTGTTGAGGTTGTCTTTGCAGTGGTCCTAGCAGTTTGTGGCGGTATAGGGAGGTGTACTCCCACTGGCCGCTTTTTCTTCGTTTTAGCCTCGAATTCCTTAACTACAACGTGCTCGGGCCAGAAGTTACCAGAGCAAATTGTGTCGAAGAATTCCGGGTAGACGCTAATCTTGAAAGACGAGATGTCTCTGGCATAATAAAATTTAAACTTTTCCACTTTTAAATTTTCGGCTTGGGTTTTGCCTTTAATATAGGCAAGAACATCTCCCGATGCGAGGTCAGGGGCAAGCCGCGAAACAAATATTTCTTTCGACGGTGGAACAGCTGTAGGGGTTTTAGGTAACACTGGGTTACCAACAGCCGGTAGTCCGGATGTTTTTTTGCCCTGGGCAGTCTGCGGAGTCCGATTATGGGACACCGCAGCGGACGCAACGGAATTTACTGGCGGACCAGTTGCCATTTGCACCCCTGTACATTCGGTTACCGAATCTATTACCGCTCCCGATCTCAAGACAAGGCTTGGTATCGGGGTCGGTGGCTGTGCCGAAGGGGTGATCCCGACGATTGGTTGCTGGGATTCGCACAGTTGCTGACGACCAGCAACAGATTTTTTGCACTGTGGCGACTCGTTTAAGAGCTTCAGACTATTAAACTAAGCGTCTAACACAGTGAACAGATCATTCGCTTTGCGAAAATTGACCGTAAGCTCACTAAATCCGTTTCTGGTCTGCCGCATAAGGGATTTCATTTCCTTCTCAACCCCTCGACATGACGGGCAACAATAATGCAATACATTTTTACTGGAAATTACATCTGCGATACGGCCCGTCATGTCGACACACTTAGCGTGTACAACCGCATCGCAAAGCCAGCAAAAGAGACTTGGTTGGTCTGCCAAAACATTTTTATGTGGGCAGTTTTTAATTACACAGACAACGTTGAAAGACATTTTCACAAACCTTAGACCACTGTGCGCAAGAGAGAACCGTCAACGCGGGTGAGCGGGAGAGTGAGAGCGATAAGAAAATAGTGTGGGCGAGAGCTTAGAACCGCTTAGCTGCATCTAAACACCAACGGAACTTAAGCGGGGGGATGCGGGGTAGGCACAAAAAGAATGCAGAAAACCGTCTAAGCACAAAATTAATATTGGATTTAATACAAATTTAACACAAAACAAAAGGTCATGCACGCGGTAGCCAACGGCAGAAATAAAGTAAGAAGATTTAGTGAGTGATTTATTAAACACCGGTGGATTGAAAATCAAAACAACAAAAGAAGCGGAGCGCAAAACAAAAACCCGACCGTTCGCTATGAAGAGAGTAGAAATTGAAAATTCTAATTATTTTCCTCCAAATTTTCCGATTCTTTCTATGGCAGCTATATAATATACATAATGGTACGATCTTGATCAAATTAAAACCGAAATTCTACAATAATACAAAATGGCCATATTTATTTATTTATTTCAACGAAATAGCAAATATCTGCCATATAAAGAAATTCCCTTGCCTCTGCCCGAATAAGGAGTGCTTTTCGATGATATGCTGGTGACCTAATACGACCTGAGTATTAACATCTAAGGACAATTAAACATGTAACATGAACATAAAACACGGAAAGGGTCATGCATCTCGAAATTCGTTTAACAAATATCGAGAGCAATCGGACGAAAGTGACGAGAAGGTCTAGCTGGGACAGAGAACTGTAATAGATTTAGGAGATGGGAGGAACCATTAATCAATTTAAGTGGGCAGGCTATGAAGACGCAGCCTGTCGATGTAAGACGGGAGGCGGCGATGAGGGTCCCAGTGTAATCCTCAGTGTAATTCAAGAAGGGTTGATACTTCGCATAGAATAGGACGAACATGAGAGACATAAAGAAGTTTTTTGGTGTAAGGATAAATTTACATTTAGAGTTGTTAAAAACCAGCAAATTGTTAATGTACCACGACTACATGTTGTTTAGGTCAGATTGTAAAAGCATATAAGAGTCAGAGTTTGTCAGTGGCAAGCTTAGTTTGACATCATCAGCGTGCATCATCACTTGGCAAGTCGTTAATAAAAATAACAAACAGAAGTGGCCCAAGGTGACTCCCTTGCGGAACACCCGAAGTTACGCGGACACAGTCTGAAAAAAACCCGTTGAAGGCTACTCTTTGAGTTCGGTTGGATAAGTAGCTGGCGATCCAATCAGTCAATAAGTCAGGGAAACCAAAAGTATAAGTTTTTTCAGCAGCAGCTGGTGGTTCACGCAATCAAAGGCTTTACTAAAATTAGTAAAGACAACGTCAGTTTTCGTGTTATTTTTAAATGCGTATATAATAACAGTACAAAACTCCAGAAGGTTTGTGGAAGTTGCCCTGTGTTTCATAAAGCCATGATGGCACAATATCTCAAAATACAGCTAGGTACAAGATCAGGGCCAGAAGAGAAGGATAGCTTAAAAGTTTTGAGATGCTGAAAAACATCGTTTTCGCTGATTGTCGGCAAAAAAAACTGTCTGAGTGCGGAAGAGAGAATTGATATGGTGAGGTTGAGTCAAAACTGATAGAAGTCTAAGTAGTCTGGAAAAATTTAGCAAATAAGTTCGCGATATCATGCTCGTTCGAGTCGGACTCAACCATATGCAAGGGATCGTCAGTGGAGTCAAGAAAAGTCCAATCGATTGAAGAGAAATAAGAGCTCATGTCAGTGAAAATAACTTCGAGGAAGCAGCGAAAAGTTGCTGGCTCAGCTAAAGGACACGGCAGTAAACTAGTCGAGGCTTCTGGATTTAACTCCAATGTGTGATGATAAGCATCTTCGGGGCTGGGGGAGGGTCGATTCTAGAGACGTAAGCATTGGCAAACTCCGACGCAAAAATTAAGTCTAAGACTTTATCTCCGCAGTTCCTAATAAAATTGAATTGTCCCAATGAAAGGTCGATAAGGCCATGAATAAGATCGTGAGGTGCAGTGGGAACAAGAAAACTCGAGTGAATATTTTGAATTAGCGTTAAATGCTGCAAATATATATCAGTGTCAGACCGGGGGATGTACGAGCATGTGACATAAACAAAATAATCATGAACATTGATGCGAACTGCAACAAACTCTAAATTACAATTCGTGTCAGCTATCGGAAGCAAGTTAGAAACAAGATCGGACTTAACAGCGATAAGAACACCACCACCGATACGCATAAGACGATCACGTCCATAAACGACATAGTTTCCTGCAAATAATTCGCTATCAGAGACAGAGGAGTTGAGCCACGTTTCAGTAAAAGCAATGACATTGGCATCAAGGAGACACTATTTACGTGTAGTTTACTAAGTTTGCCTAGTAAGCTGCGAACATTCAGGTATTGTAGGATAAAGGAATCATTTAGTTTTTAGGAGTTCTAGCCGAGGGAGACAGAGGCACGCGAGCCCGATGGTCACTCTTGTTGACGAATTCGTAAACAATTGCGTGTTCAGGCCATACGGAAGTATCAAGAACCCTAGGAAAAAGTACATCAGAAATTCCAATCTTAAACGAAGATATATCACGTCTTTGCTTAAAACTGAATTTAGTGACAGTAAATTCGGTTTCAGAAACGTTCAACTTGTGGCTCAGATCATGATGTAATAACTACAAGGTGTAGTTATTACATCATGGCTCAGATGGGTCTTTACATCGATTTCAGAGGCTCCTGGATTGAGGCGGGAAACAAAAATCTGCTTCTTTGGAGCAACGCCGGCTAAAGGCGCCGGACTTCGTTGTGCAACTCCTGAGATTGCCGAATGTTGGGGTGCACGTCTGGTGATTGGCGGCACTGTAATTGAGACCGCCGGAGGTAACCAAGGTTGGGCATCCAAGTCCGACGACACACAGGCAGCGGCATACGACGTGACGGGCTGACGATCCGAAGGCATGTCGACGTTGGCGGATTGAATATCCGAAATCATGTCGAGAATTGTACCGGCAGAAATGGAGGCACTGCGGCATCTTCACCAGAGCCGTTGGCGACGGCCGCAGTGTTATCAGCGGGCTTAGTACGAGGACTGAATCGCATAAGGGGGCTCGCAGGGTCTGGAACAAGTAGGAAGCTATTAGAAAGGTTGCTCATTTGTTGGTTTGCGGAGTCACTTAGCAGCTTAAGCGATTTAAAGTGCTGCTCCGCCTTCTGGAACCTGTTTGATAATTCCCTGAAGCCGGCAGCCAAGGACTGAACCTCGAGGTGAGTTTGCCTCATAAAAGCCCTCATTGCCGATTTGATATGAAGGCAGCTCGGGCACGTCCAGTCCAAACCAGAATTGTTCCATATGCGTAATTAGCACAGCGGCAGTCAAATCGAGCAATCAAATTGAAAAAATGTTGCGGTGAAAGAACAGATCACAACAAAAGACCGAAAAACGCGAGAATAAAAGACTTTTCTGAGCGCAGAGAATTGATAGGTTTGTGTGGCTTATTTGGCGCATGTAAAACAATTGCACCAACAACAAGCACTAATGCGATGAAGCGATGAGCGGTAAACGCAGAGTGCAAGAACAGAAAGGCAGAACAATCTGATAAAAAGTAAAACCGAATTAGTTTTACATAAACAAAGTCACTGTCTTTGTTTAGATTAAACCAGCTGTTTATGGATAGTAAATATCACAGAAACACTGACCACTTGCCAAAAATTTGGACAGACTAGAATAAATTTTCACTATGAAAAAGGAAGAACGGTAGAAAAACACGTCCGACTCAAAGCTCGCAAAATTTAATAATATCTCAAATTATATGAAAATGTGTAGAAAGATGGCAAACCTATACATTTTTCATCAACAATTTCAGATTGCTTCTATGGCAGCTGTAAGTTGTACAATCTTGATCAAATTAAAACCGAAATTCTACAATAACACAAAATGGCCATATCTCAAATTATATAAAAATATGTTGAAAATTGGCAAAGCTATAAGTTTTCCCTCAAAAATTATATTTTTTTATATATACAGAATTTAATAAAAAAAAGAATTATCTGCGTATTATTATCAATCTAGATCTATATAAATAAAAGGGGCGAGACAAAGTTCACCTGGCCCGCTAGTTTTTATATATAATGATAAGATATTACCAATTAATATTATTCTTGAATTTCGGTTTTAATTTGATCAAAATCGGACAACTATATCATATAGCTGTTATAGGACCGATCAGAAAATTTTGATGAAAAAATCTAACTAAGCCAATTTTTCACATA
The DNA here is from genome assembly GCA_008042635.1 of Drosophila nikananu. Taxonomy (NCBI): domain Eukaryota; kingdom Metazoa; phylum Arthropoda; class Insecta; order Diptera; family Drosophilidae; genus Drosophila; species Drosophila nikananu. Next base: position 4,608 of record VNJV01018916.1, on the reverse strand, counting down.
TTTTCATAAAATTTGAGACATAGACATGTTGTATTATTCCAGAATTTTGGTTTTAATTTTATTCAAATCGGACCACTATATTATATAGCAGCCATTAAATTCGTTTGCAACATTTTTCTTTCGCAACATTTACCTTATGTCAGTACCCGAGAAAATGAAAAAGTCAGAAGATTTTTCTTCTTCTTCTTACTTACTGCAAGGGTATTTAAACTTCGGCATGCCGAAGTTAGCTTCCTTTCTTGTTGAATTTGAAGGTGTTGGTTTTTTCTGCGTCTATCGAATGTCGATGTTCTAGTCTTCTTGCTTCATTGCGTTCGGCTCGTGTATCTTCTGATTGTTCTTAACGCAATTGCCCCATGCGCATTAGTATGAAGTTGCTGGATCTGTTCCTCTGTTCTTTCGTCTCTTCTGCTTTGTAATATTATAGATTTACTTGAGCTGCGGCTCAAATTAGCCCCTTTGCGTAAACTTTCATGAGAATCGGTCGAGCCGTTTCGGAGATATAGATATATTTGTGCAGGACGGGAGAACTTTTTTCCAAGTATTCCCAAAGAAGACAGGAAAATCAGTCGGCTCAGAGAGCCGGGCCGTCCACTTGAGCCAAAGGAGGCTCCTTGTGATGCCGCGTAGGCTCAGATCCCCCGTCCGCCGCAGGTTAGCATGGGCCGATGACCAATCTTAAGTGAGAGAAGACCAACCCGATCTTTGGATGAAACGGTTTATCTGCCCCGGTGATGCCTCGCTTGGCTCGGCGAGATCCACAAGGGTGAAAGAGCCCAGATACTGCAGTCTCCGTCTGCTTAGGGCCGGGCAGTGGCAGAGGAGGTCTCCTCCTTATCCATACAGCTTCTACAGAAGTCATTATGGTGCACAGACAGCCTGGACGCATGCGATCCAAGTAGCCAGTGACTGCCCTAACGGCAAGGGCGCAGCTTCCCTGCTTAAAGATAGTAGCTCCTTGGAGCTTTCTACAAAGTAGTCTGCGAGTGGTCATGGGCATGTCAACTTGTTCCCTCTCCGGCTATAGAGGGGAGGTTATACCCTGCCGGGCCAGCTCGTCGGCTGCGCAGTTACCCTTAATGTCCCTATGTCCTGGGACTCATATGAGGTGGAGGTCGTACTGCTTCGCCATCTCCTGAAGAGAGCTGCGGCAGGCGTTAATGGCCTTTAAATTTGGAGAGATAGCTTCCAGTGGCTTTTGGGTTTCCGAGCTTTCCGAGAATATGCAAATGGGAGCTCTGACCGTGGTTGGAAGCCTGGAAGGGTGTGATATGGTGTTCAGCAGGGACCCAGTAGTCAATCTTCCCATCAGTAGGGTGTGGAGCAGAGCTGAGGTTCATGTGCCCAAAGCGCGATCATCTCCACTGGCCCGCGCCTTTCAGCCTAAGTGCCGAGAGTGACGCGGTCATCTCAATCATTATTTTAATTGGGAGGATGTTCAGGAGAACGTTCAAGACGTCTCCCGGAGTCGTGCGCATGCCGCCTGGCATACAGATCTCAGCCATGCTTTGGATTTATCTTAACTTGCCCAGGCACGTGGACCGCTTTAAAGCTGGCCACCAGAGAGCCACTCCGTACAGGAGTTTCGGGCGGATGATAGCCGTGTACAGCCAATGGACTATTTTTGGGGTCATTTCCCATTTTAGGCCAATAGCCTTACGGCAGGTATTTAGCGCGATTGTGGCCTTTTTGTCCCTTTAATGTCCAGGATAAGACCTAGATACATGACCTGATTTTAAGGGGGAGAGGTGTCCCGCAGAGCTTAGGGGCTACCATTTTAGAGAGATTGTGTATTTCCTTGTAAAAAGGACCAGTTCGGTGTTCGCTTTGTTTACTCCCAGTACAATCCAGTCCGCTAGAAGCCGAAGGCTGTCGCTCATCCTGTCACAAAGGGTTTACAGGCATTTTCCCATAAATGCCAAGGCAACATCGTCCTCATAGGCCACAACACGACAACTATCCTTTTCTATGCCCTGGAGCAGTTCGTTGACCGCCACATTTCATAGGAGAGGGGAAAGGACTCCGCCCTGGGGTGAGTATTTGTTGAATTGTCTGGAGATGGCTGACCCCCCCCCCCACAGTTTTGCACTCCTTAGGAGTGCAGTGCGAAAGTTTGCCTGCCTTGGGGATGAACACAACTTTCGACCTTTGTCGAGAATGATCAAACAGATCGAAGCCAGGACATGGATAGATCAGCTGCGTAGCAGGTATGATGCAGTCCACCCCTGGTGATACGTAAAGGCTGAAACTCTTAATTGCCCAGTTAATGTTCCTATCACTAAGAAGGCCGTCAGTCGGCAGGTGCGCAAAGGGAATCACGTGTTACTACGCTGGTAGTACCCGCCGTATCTGCACACACTGCCGGAAGTACGACTATACTCCCCACGAGAGGGCGGCTGGAAGCAGACCCTTGTGTTGGTCATATCTCGAGCGAGGGTGCTGACTAATGGTAGTCGGACTAAGAGATCCGAGAGCAGAAGCTCTCCATTCAGAGCCGACAGCGCCATCGTACAGTCGGATGGGCAGTGGTGTCAAGCCGACCCTTACAGCGGAGCACATGGCTACGCTTAAGGCGGCTTTCCTGAAAACCACTCTCTCCTCGGAAACAGCTGGTTTGAGGCCGCAGTTCGAGGGATGTGTCCCAAGAGCTGGGTGGCTGTTGCTCGTCTGCTACGACAACAACGCGGCCGAGTGGGTCAGGCGCAACTTTAGCCTTATCAAGACTAACACTGCGCTTGATGTGGAGCTGTTGGAGGAGGGCCAGTTTCCCCGGGCCAGCCTTGCGCGAGGCTATTTCGCCAACAGCCTCGAGTTGTCAAATGAGGAAGTTCTTGCCTATGTTGGTTGGCAGAACGACCTCGACACCTCCCAGTGGAGAGTTGTGCAGCGGAACACACAATGTGAGATGCAGCACCTCGACATGATGGTGGACCAGGCGTCGCTGCAGTCGCTTGCCTAGTGCGGCTGCAGAGTCTGGTACTGCTTTGGCAGGACCAGGCTCATTCTGAAGACCTCCCCGTCTAAAGAGGAAGGCAGCGGCGTCCAACGCGAGGATCTTCCCCACGAGGATGGCCCTTCAACTAGTGCTGCTGCTGGGCTCGCTAGTAAGGCCACCAACGTCCAGGCACCTGCCAAGGGAGCCCCAGGCGGAGCTACTAAGCGTAGCGCTCCCGCCAAGGGTGATGGCAAAGCCAAGCCACCCAAAGCTATGGCATCGACAACCAAGTTCCCGACGTCGCACTATGACGCAAAAGATACAGATACGTTGCAAAAATCAACTTTTTGATGACAACGGATCGTGAAATTTGTTATTGCATTCGACAGGTAATAGTTCAAAGGGTTTGAATCCAAAAAATTATTATAATCGGTTAATTATTAAAGAAGTTACACATGTTCAAAGTTGACCCTTTTTGGGGTTGCAAAAAAAGGAGTTAGTTTTTTAGAAAAATTCAGACTTTGAGGTCGATTTTTAGGTAAAATATGTAACCGACCTGCATGGTTATGGTCTCTATCGACAGGGTCATCAAATCTCAGTAAAACCAAGGCAGAATGAAATTATAAAATCTTTTGCACGTCCAGGCATACCTGTTTTACCAAAATACCAAGTTTTGACCTATTTTTCAACTTTGATGGAAAAAAGAATCGAACTTACACCGACTTATGGGTTTGGCGTATGAGGTGTTGTTCCTGAATATGTTCTTTATCATATTCAAAAAAGATCGGCTACCCCAACTTGCCCCTAAAAAATTCAAAGGCAAAAGATACTTTCAACTCAGCGTAAAAAACGGGCGGTTTCGAGCAAATTTAGCTACAAGCGCAGTACGAAATTTTATGGCGGGCATTCATTTTTTCCTGTATTGCGACTTGTTTTTCAATTCCTGACTTTGTAAGGACTCTAAATGACTTGAAATGAATGTATAATGATTAAATATTCCTCAAAAATATTAAATGATGTAAAATTAATTGATTACTTTGAAAAAAAGTGCATAAATGATGGAAAATTGATAAAAAAAAATTAAGAAATTTGAATTATAAAAAAAAAAAAATTTTTTTATTCTTTAAAATATATGTTTATTTTGCTTTTAAAACTTTAAATATGCACCATATTAGCATTTTCAGAAAAAAAAAGCGAAATGTATATTTTGAATTTGGAAAAAAATTAAGAAAACTGCCTATAAAAATATTAATTTTCGAATAAAAAATCTACTACTTATCACACCATATAGTATGACCACTTAATCGAAAGGTACTTAAATTACATTTCATAAAAAAAAATTTATGAAAATATCTCAACTGGTTCAAGAGTTATGATTTTTGTATAGCAAAAGTATCTACGGCCCTACTGTGCGACTCTACGAAGTTACTCGGGATAGGGATACGGGAACCATGCCAGGAGGCTGGCCGAGCTGCAGCCACCGAGGAGAACAGACCACGGATCGCATCCTGGAATGCCACCAAGGAACCGCCCGAATGTCGCGCAACCCCGCAACCCCCTAGGACCTATACCCACTGCTGGTACTTTAGGACAAGTTCCCCGGGTGGGAAACTTATCAGTGGTGCCGAATTTCAGAGAAGCTTGCAGGAACTGCGCGGAAGTGGGACACTATG
>VNJV01018915.1:0-18213 GCA_008042635.1 Drosophila nikananu | reverse complement strand
TCATATAGCTATATAGGAAAGATCGGTAAATAAATGTTGCGAGCGAAAAATGTTGCGAAATTTAATTAATTTATATATATATTCCTATGGCTGCTATATGATATAGTGGTCCGATTTGAATAAAATTAAAACCGAAATTCTGGAATAATACAACATGTCTATGTCTCAAATGATGAATTTTATGAAAATATGTGAAAAATTGGCTTAGTTAGATTTTTTCATCAAAATTTTCTGATCGGTCCTATGACAGCTATATAATATAGTTGTCCGATTTTGATCAAATTTAAACCGAAATTCAAGAATAATACAAAATGGCCATATCTCAAATTTTATTCAAATATTGTAAAAATTGGCTAAGTTATAATTTTTTTCATTAAAATTTACCGATCTTTCCTATATAGCTATAAGATATAGTCGGCCGATCCGGCTCGTTCCGACATATATAGCAGTGAGAGCATATAGGAGCATATCTGCAAAGTTTCATCCAGAAGATGAAACGGACGGACAGACAGACGGACAGACAGACAGACAGACAGACAGACGGACATGGCTAGATCGACTCGGCTGTTGATGCTGATCAAGAATATATATACTTTATAGGGTCGGAGATGTCTCCTTCACTGCGTTGCAAACTTCTGACTAAAATTATAATACCCTGCAAGGGTATAAAAATGTTCTGACTTTTCAGCTTTCTTGGGTACTGACTTAAGGTAAATGTTGCGAGCGCAAAATATGGCGAACAAACTATATGAGTTGTTATATATAATCCTATGGCAGCTATATGATATAGTGGTCCGATTTGAATAAAATTAAAACCGAAATTTTGGAATATTACAAAATGGAAATGAATTTCATGAAAATATGTGAAAATTTTGATTAGTTTAATTTTTATCATTAAAATTTACCGATCGTTCCTATGGCAGCTATATGATAATGTTTCATTCATATAGCTTCAAAACTGAGGGACTAGTTTGCGTAGAAACGGACGGACAGACGGACATGGCTAGATCGACTCGGATATTGATGCTGATCAAGAATATATATACTTTATAGGGTCAGAAATGTCTCCTTCACTGCGTTGCAAACTTCTGACTAAAATTAGAATACTTCTGCAAGGGTATACAAAAATACGCAAATGCTGAATATGTAGGAATTAACAGTTAAAATTCGAACAAACTATTAAAAAAAAACAAAATGTATTTAATTAGAATATTTGTTTAATCATGGAAAATTTTTTTTTTGATTGTCTGCAATTTTATTTAAAATAATAGTAATTACAAAAATTGGCAAAATTAGTGGCAAATCGGTCATAAGTCGGCTTTAAGTCATGCAAAAGAAAGACAACTCAATGAAACATTTAGTACAAATCCTTGTTTTGGTCATGCTAAAATCGGCGTAATATCATAGAATACAGACTAGTAATAGTACACTCCACCGATGACGAAATAAAGTGAATATCAAATAGTATCTTGTCTGAGTAACAAATCGCATATATTACTCCAGTGAACCAAACAAAATGACATTTATTTTCAATGGAGTATACTGAAAAGCTAAGAGTTTGGAACAATATTTTATGATTGGCTCAAATTAATTACAATGTTCGTTTAGAACATAATTATTAAATATACCACCAGATCATAAGAAGAAAAAGATCCAACTACCCATCAGATTTGTAGGTGGATCTGTTAGGTTTTTTTTTTTTTTTTTAATTTATTTTTTCTTATTTTTGGTTTGGAGATGGGTTATTCATTGTGTTTTTTTTGGAATTAGACTCTTTCCAAGCATTCCAAACAACGCACAGTGGCAGTTTAGATACTTTTGGGTTGCAAAAATCATAACTCGTGAAGCAGTTTAGATATTTTCATAATCTTTTTTTAAATGAAAGGTAAGTTTAATACCTTTCGATTAAGTGGTCAAACCATATGGTGTGATAAATAGTAGATTTTATACTGGAAAATTAATCTTTTTTAAGGCAGTTTTCTCAATTTTTATCCAATTTCGAACAATACATTTCGTTTGTTTTCACTGAAAATGCTAATATGGTGCATATTTAATGTTTTAAGAATAAAAAATAAATAAATTTTTAAGAAATATTTTTTTTTTTTTTATAATTCAAATTTGTTCTTTTTTGACCAATTTTCAATCATTTATGCACTTTTTGGTGATAGTAATCAACTAACTTTACATCATTTAATATTTTTTACGAATATTTAATCATTATACATTCATTTCAAGTCATTAAGTGTCCTCACAAAGTCAGGAATTGAAAAACAAGTCGCAAATACAGGAAAAACTGAATGGCCGCCATACAATTTCGTGCTGCGCTTGTAGCAGAATTTGCTCGAAGCCGCCCGTTTTTTACGCTGAGTTGAAAGTATCTTTTGCTTTGGAATTTCTTGGGGGCAGGTTGGGGCAGCCGATCTTTTTTGAATTTGATAAAGAACATATTCAGGAACAACACCTCATACGCCAAACCCATCATCTCGTGTAGTCTCATTTTTGACATTCCATCAAAGTTGAAAAATAGGTGAAAAATTAGTACTTCGGTAAAACAGGTATGCCTGCACTTGCAACAAATATTATAATTTCATTCTTCCTTGGTTTTACCGGGATTTGATGTCCCTCTCGATAGAGACTAAAACCATGCCTGTCGGTTACATATTTTACCTAAAAATCGACCTCAAAGTCTGAATTTGTTCTAAAAAACGCATGCTTTTTTTGCAACCCAAAAAAGGCTCAACTTTGAACATGTGTAACTTCTTTAATAATTAACCGATTTGAATAATTTTTTGGATTCAACCCCTTTGAACTATTACCTGTTGAATGCAATTTCAATTTCAATGCAAATTTCACGATCCGTTGTCATCAAAAAGTTGATTTTTGCAACGTACTATGGCCGGAAAGATACAGATACGTTTTTGCAACCCAAAAGTATCTAAACTGCCACTGTGCGTCGATCCTACTCAGCTAGTGGTAGTTGGCAGTCACATGCCGACTACTAAAGACCGACCATACATGGTGAAGAACCACACCCTGCTCGAGGTGCCCCTGCTCTAGACTTAATATGGCGGATCCAGAGAGGACAACTCGAAAAAAACCCGTAATCACCGGTGTTACCGTACCGTGCCCCTTTGATGAATGGCATTACGTTAGTGTGTCTTTTAACGGTGGCTTCCGGATACCTGGATACCTCCGGTGGTATAAGCGCCCGATCCGGGGTATGAGGCTCTGCCCAGGGGGATACTTCCTTCTTCACTACTCGTGGAGACCAATCAAAGTAAAAACGAAACAGGGTGCTCAAGCAGCCCCAAATCGGGACCAACAAAAGAGGTAGATCGGCCAAAACGACCGACGTCGAATAAGAAGGCCATGACCAGAACCGCGGCACCTAGTGCCTTGACGACGGGTCCTGCAACATTCGTAAATTAATAACTCTCAGCCATTTTATTGAGATTGTACAACTCGAAAAAAACCCGTAATCACCGGTGTTACCGTACCGTGCCCCTGTGATGAATGGCCGATTGAACACTTTGATGTAAAAAACTTACAATATACATAATGGTGAAACGGATTCAGATACAGATAAAGATACATATAAATAAATTCGTGGCGATAAGCAAGCTAGCTTATAAATGTATATTCCGTAAGTACAAGGCAACAGGTAATTTATTAGCTTTAAGTACATATTCTGCAATATAATACTTTCAGTTCTTATGCTCTACTTCGACGCTTGAACAAAAACAGTTACTGGCTCTTCTCCTCCAGAGCCAGAGTAATGTTCAGATCCTGGGCGGCAGTGTCGTCGTCATCTCCCAGTAGCTGCTTGCTACTTGTTGCAGGGCAAAGGCAGTGGCTGCTCCCGTATTGTCCACCAGTTGGCGCAGGTAACCGCCGGATCGTTGCAACAGTTCGTAAGGATGTCCCAGCTCACGGGCCTCCCCTGCATCCATCACCAGCACCCGATCACTGTCCATCACAGTGTGCAAGCGAAGGGCTATGGTTAGGACTGGACCGCCCGAACTTAGAGCGGATCGTCTGCTGAATAAGCTTGTCGGTTTCAGGATCTACGTTGGCCGTGGCCTCGTCCATGATCAGGATATTGTTGTGTCTCATGATGGCTCTCGCCAGACAAATATGCTGCCTCTGGCCCACCCTAAAGTTCGAGCCGCCTTCGTACATGCGACAGAAGAGGCCACCAATGAGCGTAGACACGTAAGACGTAAGACGTAAGACACGCGCAGTTCCACATCGCCCTACGCCTTCCACATCTCCTCGTCCGTACGCGCGTCCATCGGATCTAAGTTGTAGCGTAGTGTGTCCGAAAATAGAACAGGATCTTGGGGTATAATGGAGATCTGACTGCGCAGATCGTGCAGACCCAAGTGTTCAATGTCCACATCGTCGATCCGGATCATGCCCTCGTTGCAGGCCAAACGGAAGATGGACTGGATTATGGACGATTTGACGGCGCCAGTGCGGCCCACAATGCCAATCTTCTCACGCGGCTCAATGGCGAGTATCGCAATTTAAAATTGAGAAACTCGATGCGTCCCTTGCTTGACCACTCGGTCTTTGGCTTAAACTTTTCGGGCGTCTCCAGCGGGGCCTCCGATGGTTGTTCCATATACTCCAGCACACGCTCAACGCTCGTCATTTGATTTTCCAGCTGCCGTCTGCCGCATGCTCATCGTGGTGGAGTGCAGGATAGCCAGACCCACATCGCCGCTGTCGATCCACCTTTAAGCAGTAGGAAACTAAAGGTCACCGCCGCCATATAAGCAATACACAGCAGATGCGACCACAAGGCAAAGGCACCCGTGCAGGAAAGGAACAGGAACCAGGCAGAGGTATTGGAATTCTGATACTCCAATTCCAGCTCCAAAGCGCTTTGAGCCTGCAAAGCATTAATGGTGGTGAGACCCTGGAAGGTCTGGTTCGTCACCGAGAAGAAGGGATTCAATTCGCAGATCAGTATCTAAAGTCCTTATATCCTTGGAGAAGCGATCCGGCCGGAGGAGTTCGTATTAAAGAAGTACATGCTAGCCCGGGTGATGCCCCTAAAGAGGCGATCGTGCAAATGCAGCGAAATACGCAGGCACATTTTAAAGAAGCCAAAGCTACGGACGAGGTAAACAATCAGCGTGGCGCCTAATATGGTGGCATAGGAGAGGACCAATTCCTGTCGTATGCCAGCTTCGATCTTGTCGGCAATCAGGGGCGTTATCGATGTATCTGTGGCATTCAAGCCCGGCGAATCATTGGTGGGCATAGGATCACTTTCACTTAGCAAGGCGGGCGTGCCATTAACTGCGATCTTCTCCCCCCATATGACCCAACGCGACAGGAAGTAATCCACGACTGTCAGCATGACACGGGCACAAATAAACAGCGAGACAGTAAGGGCCAGCAAGAAGGTGCTGTTCAGAGCCTGTACGAGGCATAGACATGCATTTTAATGACACCAACTGATTGTTGCTCCTGGTTTAGCTCTTCCACTTTCTCACCAGGCTGCAGCAACTGCTGATGATGGTGTCGCTGCGCGATATCTGACTCTTCAGGCTGTGCGTATCTGCAGCGTCTGCTCAAGGAACTGGAACTGGCGCGATCGCTGCAGCTTCTGGTAGCTGCCCTGGGCCAGAATCTTGCCGTTGCCCATTAGCAGCAGGTGCTCTACATCAAACAGGTACTGCACCTGATGGGTGACCAGAATGCGAATCTTGTTGGCCAAAAAGTCGCGTATACAACGTTAAAAAATGTGTTTGCCCACATGGGTGTCTACGGCGGAGAGCGGGTCGTCCAGTAAGTAGATATCCGCCTTACGGTAGACAGCTCTGGCCAGGATGACCCTGGCCTTTTGCCCGCCACTCAGGTTCACTCCACGCTCCCCGACCACTGTCAAGTCTCCGCGGGGTAGTAGCTCCATATCACGCTCCAGACCGCAAGCCTTCACCGCCTCCTTGTAGCGCCGCTCGTTGTAATCCTCCACGAAGACGATATTATCGCGGATGGTTCCCTCAAACACCCAGGGCTCCTGGGAGGCATACAGCAACAGTGCCGCTTGCCACGGAGGCTCCAGCAGCCTCCACAGCCGTTGCTGCGGTTGGGCAGGTAACACAGGAGCAATGGACCCAAGTCGGTGTCATGGCCTCCTACAGGGACGTAGCCAGCTCAGCGAAGATGGCAATACTCCCTGCCGACTACCCAAAATTCCGCTCACGACGGAGCAGCTAAAAACGGTCCAGTCCGCCATTTTGTCGAGGGTGAGCACGGCTCTATAAAGCCGCTGTTCTCCGGCTGCACCTTCCGACCGGGATGGATGGCCATAACCTGTGGGAACGCGGAGACAGCCGAGTGGCTAAGCACAGAGGTGCCAAAGCTCCGGCTGTAGAAAGACGCCCACATTAAGGTAGTCCCCGAGGCAGAGGCTCCACGTGCCGTTCTCTATATCGGCTACTTTCCGCTCCCTAACGCGGACATGAAGACAGCGGAGGTTCTAGACCTCATTGAAGGCCAGAACAGCGGACTGCAAGTGGGAGACTTCTACCGCGAAGTGAGGCAACACACGGCTCGGCCAAACGGCTGAAAGCGCTGGATCATCAGCTCAATTTTGATTTTGGCACGTCTACTCTTAAGCCAAAGGCCGACACGCAGGCAAAGAAACAGGCAGTGGCTCCGCTCTCGAAGCGGAGAAGCCCACCTGCTCCAACGCCAATGTATGGCTGCTTCGACACCACAGGGCACCGCAGTATCCCAGGAGCCCGCAATACCGCGGAAGATCCTGCGCCCTCCACTCCATGGGCGCATCACGCGCGGAACCGGGCGCACCACTCGAGGCACCGAGCGCGTACCCAAGGGTGCGAGGCTCGCACTAGAGGAAGAGGACCTTCTGAGCACCAACGGTGGCCGAAAGATGGCGGCCAAGGAGGGACTAATGTCCCTCCACTTTTCTAAACACCCGGAGACACCTTAGATGTCTCCAAGCGAGCCTCCACCACGCAAAGGCCGCATCCGACGTACTTTGCGAGAGGTTCGCTACAATGGACATAGCATTCATTCAGGAGCCCTGGAATAATGCAGGACGTGTCCTGGGGCTTAGCATTCAACCCTTTTGCACTATTGCCTGTCGAATGCAGTAACAAATTTAACGATACGTTGTCATCAAAAATTTGATTTTTGTATAGTATCTGTATCTTTCCCCAACTGTGAGCCGTTCTGTGGACTATCGAAAGGACACAAAAGAGAACTGCTCAGGAAATGGGAGGAAGCGGAGAAAAATCGTCACTGGACCGACAGTGCAGGGCTGAGAGAAGCCAAACAATTTCTCGTCCCCCAGATGACACGATCAAAACGCACCATCAACCTACCTAACGGGTCACTGAGTGCCCCTTCCTAATCAGACGTCGACTTCAACATCTAGGAGGTGAACTTATTTCGCCCTACAGGATTTGGGAACAAATAGACCCTACCCTAGTGCTCTCTTTTATTAGAAGCCTAGGTTTAGGGGCTCTACCCTAATCTTACAGGCCGGCACAAAAGATCTAACATCTGGTCGCAGTGCAACAAGGACCTTGTAATAATAATAATAATCCTATGAAATACGAGGTGTGTTCAAAAAGTAACGTGACTTTGTATTTTTAAGAAAAAATATTTGTTTATTTATCCTTCAAAGAAATCCCCCTTACGCCAACGGTTTTTCCAATCCTCAAAGCACTTCTCATAAGCTCTTTTCGGTATAGCCTTGCGCTCTTCCAGCTATGCAGTCTTTATCTCCTTAATCGTTGCAAATCTCCGTCCTTTCATAGGTTTATTTAGTTTTGGGAACAAGAAAAAGTCACATGGGGCCAAATCCGGTGAATATGGTGGCTGAGGCATGACTGTGGTGTTGAGCAGGGGCATTATGATGCAAAAGCTATGAATTGTTTTTCCACAATTCTGGACATTTTCTTCGTATTGCTTCTCGCAAACGGAGCATAATTTCAAGATAATACTGTTTATTGACCGTACGACCATATGGTAAGAACTCCTGATGCACCACGCTATGGTAATCGAAGAAAACACAGAGCAAAACTTTGGCATTTGATCGAACTTGGCGTGCTGGACATTGGTTTCGACATCATAAGCATATACCCATGATTCGTCACCAGTTATGACCCTTTTGAGTAAATCTGGGTCATCGTTGACGTCATTCAAAAGCTCTTGAGAGATGCTCATGCGACGGTTCTTTTGGTCAAAATTAGAAAAAATTTCATGACATCCTCAGTTTTCCAATTTTCTTCACTGCTTGAACGTTTTCATCAGTTGTTGACGTGCGTCCAGAGCGAGGCTCGTCATTGGCATCTTCTGCCATTCACTTGAACAGTGATTCTTGGAACAGATGTTCGGGAAGAGTGTACCAAAATAACAAAACAAAAAAATAGATAATCGAAATAGATAATGAACACACCTCGTATACTAAGGGATATACAATAACGATGGGTAAATGTTAATGCCCTCTAAGCTGAAAGAGTTAATAATTTATTTAAAAATAAGGTCATATTCCCCATAGTGCCAAAGGTAACTCACAACGGAAGCGTTTGCATAGCATGAACACAGGCTGAGGTCAGCAATGCATTCAGAAAGCTTTCATAGATTCATTGCATTTTGGGCCCAATTCTTTGGGGATTCTTCGAAGATCGTTTTCCGAAGATCGCTGTATGGGATCTGCAAGTAGCTTAACCAGTTTCTTTGTTCACCTCATTCTTAGCTTTTACTTGGTCGCTTTTTCGCCGCCGGTTCCCCTTACTCGGCGTTCTCTCAAACGCGTCCAAGACACGTTTGCAGCTCCGGTACGCTCCGCTCAGTCGCTCTTCGTTCGTTGCCATTGCCAGTTTACCAGCGGAGATCGCGCGCTCTTGACTATTCGCTTGGCTTGTTAACGTTAACTGTTTTGTCTACTTGTATGTATACTGGCAAGCTTTCTTGCCTCTCTCTGGCTGCGTTCATCTTTCGCTACAATCGTACAGACATACAGAAAATGTAGCTCCAAGTGTCAAAGAAACCATCATCACCACCGACTACAATTATAAAAAAAGGAATAATTAAATAAAACTCAAAAAACGGGCAGCATAGGAAAAGTGCTTACCTTTTTATTTTTGTCCATTTTCTAATATACATACATATATTCTTATGTATATATGTATGTACAAAGAAAACACGTTCGAAAAGCAAAAATAAAAAAACTTCCCTAAGAAAAGTTATAAAATACCAAAAAGGTTTCGCAGATATCTCCCCTACACTCCCACGCTGAACTTTTACCTCCCTTCATACATACATACTATACATAGATATGTATGAATAATGCATGCTAATACATACAGATGCTGATTATCTTCGGATCACAATTGGAATACTTTTTACGTTATACCCTGGTCTATAACGCTAATTAAGTAAGTACGACGATTCGAATGTGTAAAACAAAAATAATGTGAAGTAGTGGGAAATGATCAGTGCTTATACAAATAATTTTTGGAGAAGAAAACCAAATTAAAAACTTATCTGTTTAAAACAGAAAGTTACTTATTTGGGCGATCAAAGACAACCATAACATATAACATAAAATCTAATGCACACAAATACATGTTTTTGTTTTTCGGTTAATCTTTTATATTGGATCTAGCTCGTAAAATTAATTTTGAAGATTGAGTCGTCGATGAAATCTGCCACGTACTCTGCCTTTTACCGAACATCTTTGGCTTCTGTTAATTTTGTGTACATTTATTATCAATGTTCACCCCTATTCCAATAGTTTAAATTTGTATATTTTTTTAGGCGAATCAACGAAAGCAGTTGGCAAACCTCTCATCATTCGTCGGCTATCATATTTAAAATTTCAAATTTAGGTTAGAAAACAACAAAATAATCATTTTCTGCGTTACAAGTTATAACCATTGCGTTCCCTAAACCTGACAAACAAAACGCAGTTAAACAACAAAATGGAATTTTACGACTTTAAATGAATGACTCAACATACATACATACAAATAACTTCTCCCAAATCCCTAAGAATTTCAAATTCGAAACGTTGGACCTGATTTTCTCCTAGAATGTCAAATTCGAGTCTTCAATGTAGTTGCAGTTTTTTTTCTGTTCCCAATATGGCTTCTTCAAATTAAAAAAATTAATTTAAACAGAATATTATACCAACTGATGTTTATAAATAAATTAATTCTCCATAAAATACATAAACATTGTTTTCGTGGAAAAAATAAGTTGTTGTTCATAATAAGAAGTGTATCTGATAATTGTGTTGTACCACAACTCTTTTGTTCATTAAGTATGCTGCGTTGTTTATTTCGCGGGTTGCTTTGAATTTTACTGAGGGTTTGTTTCACAACATGCTAAAGAGTTTGATTGCATGGTGGTTGCATTGTTTTTGGCTCGGCTTTGTTGCATGTTGCAAATCGCCTTTTTGGCCATAAGACCAACAGACTCTCGGAGGCTCCGTAGCATGAACGATTAAAATACAAGTAAGAAAGTTGCAGTCGAGTATGCACGACTATGGGATACCCGTCACCAAAAGCTTTATGCGCTAAAAAGAACGTGTACAAAAACAAGAAAGGAAACTGACTTCGGCAAGCGGAATTTCATACACTCTTGCAACCATAAAAACTCTCGGCAACCGTTATTGGAGCTTAAATAAAAAAACAATGTAATAGATTAAATGTATATAACATTTTTCAGTTGGTTGTTTTCTTTGATCCCTTCAAAGACAATTTTAAAAAATGTTTAAATTAAAAAAAAAACGGTATTTCCTTTCTAAAAATGTCCCGATTACGGACAACTACGCTATTGAGGCTGATCAAGATATACTTATTTGTAAAAATATATGTAGGTATATTTTCCTCTTGCAAATTCCTGATTAAATCACATTATTTTTTGTGAAAAGTAACGAAATCAGTCTTTTTCCATATAATTTTTTTCTACTCTTGCTGTAAGAAATAGTTATTTCGAATAAAATTTTACACTGGAATCGTGCGAAATTGTTATGTATATCTCAAGTTATGTGTGTTTGTGGAACAAAATTTTGAGTTTTTTGTGTATCGGCCCGGAATTGGAAAACACTCTCTCGCTTGTTCTTTTATACAAAGTAACATGCATTTGGAGCTCCAACTTGTTATTATGTGCTGACTTTTTATTTTTGACAACTTATTATTTGACTGTCTTATATATCAAACGTTACTATTGCAATTCTCAATAAGGATTTGTATTTTACCACCTGTGTAAATTTTCCATACATTACCTTTTAATTATTTACGCAAGCAAATGATAAATGTTTATTAACTAAAAGCAAGTACTGCATTCTATAGCTGTCATCGGAACAATTAGCAATTTAAAAAATAAAATTATAGTTTTGCTGTTTGGTAGTATGGTAGTTATCAAAGATTCACAAACTTCCTGATCCCGCTCCCGGTGCTCGACACTCATAAAACTAATTTTCTATATTTAAAAAAAATAGCCCTTAAAAGAAGTGATCTAAAACTATGAACATTTTCCAGACTTACATAAGAATTTAAAGCAAGCCACCTTCAATAAAGTTATGTTATCATAAGTAAAATTTTTTCGGTATTTCTTCAATTTTCCTAATATTTATTCAGCTTTACTTCGTTTAGTTCCTTTCCTTTATTTAATTTGTACGTATGGGGATATAATTCGCAATTGGGTCTAACATCCAAAAAAATATTTAAAATTATTTAAATCGGTCCAGTATCTTAGAAGTTTCACGGGTTAAAAGTTGAAACCGACCGGCAGGATTATGGTCTCTATCGAAAGGGCCATCATCGGTAAAACCAAGGTATAATGAAATTTTAATATTGGTTGCACGTGCAGGCTTACCTATTTTACCGCAATACTAATTTTTCACATATTTTTCATTTTTGATGGAAAATAAAAAAATTAACTTACACCGACTTATGGGTTAGGCGTACGAGGTGTTGTTCCTGAATATGTTCTTTATCATATTCAAAAGAGATCGGCTGCCCCAATCTGCCACCCCGAATTTCCAAAGCAAAAGATACTTTCAACTCAGCGTAAAAAACGCGCGTCTTCGAGCAAATTCTGCTACAAGCGCAGTGTGAAATTGTATGGAGGGCATTCATTTGTTCCTGTATTGGCGGCTTGTTTTTCAATTCCTGACATTGTAAGGACACTAAATGACTTAAAATGAATGTATAATGATTATATATTCTTCAAAAATATTAAATGATGTAAAATTAGTTGATTACCATCACCAATTGAAAATTGGTCAACAAGAAAAAATTTGAATTATAAAAAAAATTTTTTTTTCTTTAAAATATTTATTAATTTTGTTTTTAAAACATTAAATATGCACCATATTAGCATTTTCATTTTCAAAAAACATTTATTTTCGAGTATAAAATCTAATAATTATTACACCATATAGTATGGCCACTTCATCGAAAGGTACTAAAATCACCTTTCATATAAAAAATCTAAACTGCAAGTGTGCGACGTCAAAAATCTGAAAGTGTTTAAAAAATGTGTATTTGTATTTCTAATTTTATTTTATTTAAAATGTTATAATTATATACATTATGTTAAGCTGATTACATTTACGAGTTAATTAGTTATTACTTATTAGACAAAATAAAATTTTACCTTGATGACATACCCGTCTTTCTTGGACAGACATTGTGTTTTTAATATTTATATCAAACACCGCCCCTTCCCCGTCATTGGTGATAAGTACATTTTCTTAAACCTCGGGTGTAGGAACGATGCTTTTAGTAAGATTTTGTTCTGCTGGAACGACTGAAATCTTTTTTGCGAAATTATCATAAGAGCCTCCTTGGCTCGCTTTCAGTCTTCTGTCTCCATGCTTGATTTTTGAATTTTGTTGGCTTTCAGAATTATTAAAAGAGTCACCAAGCTGATGGTGGCGTACTGCTCACCACTTATTTGCTCAGTGGCTGCTTTAAAAGGCTGAAGCAGACTACCTAAGTCCCTAAATATGATTATCTCTGAGGAACTCAGCATTTTATTTTACCCGCTCAGATTTATTGATCAAAATACACTTTGTTGGCTAATTCCAGGAATGATTGTATTTCCTTTATTGAATCATATACTACTAAGTGAATACTGTATGCGAAGGACGGTACATGAGCAGTGTTGCCAACAATCGGCCGCCGTTCATAGCCGGACAGGCTAACTGAAAAAGCCAAAAATAGCTAAAGAAAATAGCAAAGTAAATAGCCGGTATTTTTTATACCCTTGCAGGGTATTATAATTTTAGTCAGAAGTTTGCAACGCAGTGAAGGAGACATCTCCGACCCTATAAAGTATATATATTCTTGATCAGCATCAACACCCGAGTCGATCTAGCCATGTCCGTCTGTCCGTTTCTACGCAAACTAGTCCCTCAGTTTTAAAGCTATCTGGATGAAACTTTGCAGATATGCTCCTATATGCTCTCACTGCTATATATGTCGGAACGAGCCGGATCGGCCGACTATATCATATAGCTATATAGGAAAGATCGGTAAATTTTAATGAAAAAAATTATAACTTAGCCAATTTTTACAATATTTGAATAAAATTTGAGATATGGCCATTTTGTATTATTCTTGAATTTCGGTTTTAATTTCGGTTTAGTGCTGTGCATAGCGTGCACACATCATTTAAGTGGTCCACCGAGTTAATAGAGCATTTTTGTTTCACCAACAGGACAATCAGTGGTTTTTTCGTGAACTACTGATTCGACTAAAATTCGCCTTGACAAGGCGTGCAAAATGCTATTCTTCTTAAGTAATTTTTCATCACAAATTTTTTTTTGTAATCCGGCATTTTTTATGTATATTCTATATTCACTATATGTATATATAAAATGCAATGTTAGCAAGGCCTGAAGTTGGGAAAACACCTTTAAAATTACCGAAGAAAATAATATTTAGCCATTTAAAGTACACAATTCGGTGACCACGGATGGTTTTTTGTTATTTGTATTGAAAGATTAATATTGCCCTAAAATAACTTAATTATAGACGTACGCTTTACTTATTAGAAATCGCTAAAAAAAATATCAAATTTATGTTGTTAAATATCCAAAAGTGCTATCTCTAGCAAAATTTAGTGCTTTCAAGTTTTGGGTCTTGCGAAATATGTAGTTTGATTTGGCCAGAAAATAGCCGAGTTGGCAACACTGTACATGACTGACCTAAGGAAAAATATAAAAAATAAAGCAATATCGATATTTGGGGGGGAAAATATCGATATATTGATATTTAGATATATTATCAACAACCTTAGTAGCATGGCTCTACTGTTGATAGTAAAAAACTCTAAAAGTACCTCTACTTATTTTGCCTAAGGGTCTTCTACCTACGATGCCGAAATATTGGCCTATTTTCAGAAATTAGTTGTGAGAAAATTGTATAAGATAATTAGAAAAGTTTTTTTGTATTACTTTTCTACATCTTTAAACTTAACACTATGTGAAATTTTAAGAGTGCATAGCAAATCATTCGTTGTTTATATGGGGTCAAAGTGGGGTCATCAAAATTTTAGGGGTTATTTTTCTGGTATCATATCTACCCTTCAACTTGACCGAAATGAGAAAAATTAATTTTATTTATTTTTAGTTTTACAATGGCTATGCTTCTACGAGTACGATTTTTTTTTTTAAATAAAGAATTGTTTTTATATACATTTTTTTGTAAAAAGTTTCATTTTTATACTCTTGCAGGGTATTATAATTTTAGTCAGAAGTTTGTCAGCATCAAGAGCCGAGTCGATCTAGCCATGTCCGTCTGTCCGTCTGTCCGTTTCTACGCAAACTAGTCCCTCAGTTTTGAAGCTATCTGGATGAAACTTTGCAGATAGTCTTATATATGCTCTCACTGCTATATATGTCGGATTGAGCCGGATAGGACGACTATATCATATAGCTATATAGGAAAGATCGGTAAATTTTAATGAAAAAAATTATAACTTAACCAATTTTTGAATAAAATTTGAGATTTGGCCATTTTGTATTATTCTTGAATTTCGGTTTTAATTTGATCAAAATCGGACAACTATATCATATAGCTGTCATAGGACCGATCAGAAAATTTTGAGGAAAAAATCTAACTAAGCCAATTTTTCACATATTTTCATAAAATTTGAGACATAGACACTTTGTATTATTCCAGAATTTCGTCATTAATTTTATTCAAATCGGACCACTATATCATATAACAGCCGTAGGAATATATATATAAATTCATTTAGTTTGTTCGCAACATTTTTCGCTCGCAACATTTCTCGTTCGCAACATTTTTCTTTCGCAACACTTATCAGTACCCGACTTATTTAATTTTTTTGGGACTTATTTCATAATTTGGTAAAAAAATTAAATAAGTCCCCAAATTCTATCAAATAATATCAAAAATTTGTTGTTTGGTACACCATACAAATTTTTGGGGAAATATTTAATTTTGGGGGCTTATTTCACAGAGCCGAAAATACATGGTTAACAAGAAAGGAAGCTAACTTCGGCATGCCGAAGATTAAATACCCTTGCAGTAAATACGAAAAAGAAGAAAAATCTTCTGACTTTTTCGTTTTCTCGGGGAAATGACATAAGGTAAATGTTGCGAAAGAAAAATGTTGCGAACAAGAAATATTGCAAGCGAAAAATATTGCGAACGAACTGAATTTATATATATATGTATTCCTATGGCAACTATATGATATAGTGGTCTGAAATTCCCGAATAATACAAAATGGCCATATCTCAAATTATATTCAAATATCGTAGAAATTGGCGAAGTTATAATTTTTTTCATTAAAATTTACCGATCTATATAATATAACTATATGATATATGTAGTAGTAAGAGCATATAGAAGACTATTTCATTCAGATAGCTTTAAAACTGAGGGACTAGTTTGCGTAGAAACGGACGGACAGACAGACAGACGGACATGGCTAGATCGACTCTGCTGTTGATGCTGATGCTTTGCGTTGCAAACTTCTGAATAAAATTATAATACCTTGCAAGGATACAAAAGGATTGGCTGCCACGAACTGCCATTCCGGATTTCCAAAGCAAAAGATACTTTCAACTCAGCGTAAAAAACACACGGTTTCGAGCCAATTCTGCACAAGCGCAATACGAAATTGTATGGCGGGCATTCATTTTTTCCTGTATTGGCCTAATTTTGGAAAAAATATTATGTTCTTAAATCAGCCTAGATTTTATGTATATATATTATTAAAATTGTATTATTATTATAATTATTATCAACAATTTGAACATAACAAGACAAAGTGAAGTGTCCGTGCCCATTTTCACATACAATGCTGGGGTACTTGGGATCTCACCCTTTTAGAGATTTCATGTTTAGTTTTATTTATTTAATTTTTTTTAAGCTTGTGGAAATTTTAAATTTTTTTCCTAGAGCACAACTGGAGGGACGTAATTATGACAGAGTATTTATTGTTTTTCTTTACCAAATCCAGTAAAGATGTATCTATAAAACAAAAGTTTTATCTAAATTTCTTCCCACCCAGTTGAAGGTTTCATAAAGTAAATTTGTTTTTGAAATAAAAATATCCCATACACTAATAATACAGCTTACCAGTTTTCTGCTATATCGGTGTGCTATTTGCAACTTCTTTGTCAGACTTTTTATTTCAACCTAGAAAACCGGTGCCTAAACATTCCCAAATGACCTTGTTCCCACCGAACTTTATTTGCTGAAGTCAGCGGAAGAAAGAAATGAAAAACCAAAAGCGTTTGCCAGACTGAATTCAAATCAGAGTTCAGTTTAATCTTACGATCTGGGTGTTGGATTTGTTGGATTTGTAAAACCGTATCCCTAATTTCATGTATTTTGGCTTCAAAAGTGTATATGTACATACATCCTATAAGGTATTTATAAAAACAAAATAAACGAAACAAAGGTAAGGGAATCTAATTTCGGGCTGTAAAGTTGGTATGCCCTTGCGGTTTGCAAGGTAATCGAATTGTTACATTGACTTATGCACTCTTAGTAGCGAACGAGAGAGCTTACTTTTAGTACTTTATATAAGAGCTTTGAATATTTTCTCTCTAAACGGAATCACAAGAATACAATTAAAACCAGTTATGATACGAATACCGTTTTTGGTTCCAATTTACACTTTTTAGAGGAAGCGAATGTATGTATATATGTACGTTCTCTGGAAAGTTCATTCATAAAATGCTTCTAGGCAATTCATTCAAATGGACATGTATTTTTTTGGAAAGTTTTTATATCTAAGATAATTTATATTGTTTAATGTAATATTAGGTATTCGATGTAGTTAGAGCGCAAAGAAGGGACATCAAAAAAAGTAAGAACTCGCTTTCCCTTTGCCATTTGATGAGGTGCCCAGAAATTCAAAAGATTTGAATTCTGCGACTCTACTGAGAGGAGTTTAATCGGAGCAAAATCTTCGCTGACGAGATCGAGAGTTGCAAATCGATCTTAGGATTTGGTAGAGTATCATAGAAGATCGGGTCGATAAATGATATAAATAGACAAAAATCGCTAATCATTAACTATTTATAATTAAGTTACATTTAATCGTCACATGATTATTCAGAAAATTTTTATAGGAGCCATCGTTTTTATACCATGTACCGTAGGTACAAAGGTATATTAATTTCGTGCAAATGTATGTAACAGGCAGAAGGAAGCATTTCCGACCCCATAAAGTATATATATTCTTGATCAGCATCAACAGCCGAGTCGATCTAGCCATGTCTGTCTGTCCGTCTGTCCGTCTGTCCGTCTGTCCGTCTGTCCGTCTGTGTAAACGCCTAGATCTCAGCAACTATAAGAGCTAGAGTCACCAAATTCGGTATGTAGGTCGAAATGTTTTGCAAGCAGATCAAGTTTGTTTCAGATTTAAAAATTTCCCTCCCACTCCCCCGCAAATCAATAAAATCAATAAATCAATAAACGCCTAGAGCTCAGCAACTATAGGAGCTAGAGCCACCAAATTCGGTATGTAGGTCGGAATGTTTTGCACGCAGATCAAGTTTGTTTCAGATTTAAAAATTTCCCTCCCACTCCCCCGCAAATCAATAAAAACGTTTTGCAGCCGCAAATATTACCATATATCTTTCTTTTTGTGCATAGGCATGCATATGTAGAACATGTATCAATACCGAAAATCTGGTAAAGATCGGATGAAAAACACAAAAGTTAT
>VNJV01018914.1:0-10297 GCA_008042635.1 Drosophila nikananu | reverse complement strand
ACGGCCGCCGAGGAGGCTTCGCGGTGCGCTGGTTGCTAGCTCTCCACGTCCGCCTTGTGCAGCAGGGCGAACTGGCAGCCGCAGTCGCGCTCCAGCTCCCGGCGCGGATACTGGAAGCAGCGATCGAACAGGCCGCAGCCCTCGCACCGGGGCAAACACTGTTTTTGGTTTGGTTGGCCAAAGGAAAGCCAAGGGGAGGATCGCAAGAGGAGCAGCAGCAGTAGCAGGAGCAGGAACAAGATCAGCAGGCGAGAGAGCGAAGTGAAAGTAGGGAACGTTTGGTCAGTGAGATCTCGGGAAGGCGGCAACCTGAACAGCAAAGCTCGAAACCAAAAACCAAAACGGCTAAATGCGATTTTAAAGGGCAGAGGAACTTCTCAAAGCTCAAGGAAATCAAGATGACTTTATGCATTTAAATATATCAAATAATATATAATATACAATGGAAATACATTAAATTGTTATTAAGTTATCCTACCAATTAAACATGTAAGATATTGTAAAGATTATTATTTGGTAGGGTTTTCCAGAAACATTGTATACCTACTAATAATAAATAGCAATATGTTTAATCAATTATTCCAGCAAAAAACCATTTAAGTCATTCAAATTTGAAGTCATAAAATATTATGAATAAATACTCAACATTAAACACCTAAAAGTGTATAATTATAGACTTTAACTTGGCCATTAACAATTGTTCAATTGTTATTAATTGATGTTAACTTATCTAAGACATATTATAAAATAGTTTCCTTGACTTCAAGTCAGAGAAGTTCCTCTGTTCATCTATGGAATGTGGATAGTACGATAGTACGAGTTGTAAATTAGAGGTGTTTCTCATTTGCATAGCGCAACCTGAGCTTAACGAATCTAGGTGGAATCTCTAGTTGACTTCGGCTAGCCGAAGACCTCATGCTCTGCAGAATGACCCGGAAGGAGGCCAAAGTTCAAGGCTCTAGAGAACATGCCCCCAAAACTGGTGCCAGAAGCCTACGGAAAAGAAAGCTGAAATAAATGCGAAACTAGCACGTGCTTTCTTATTAAGCAAATCATAAAGAAAATTAGAAAAAGTCTACATATATAAGGGGGAAACGCGTTGTTATATTATTATTAATTTAAACTGTGAGACCCCCATTAAAACCAAACGGACCACAAGACATGGTTTTGTTAGGGGGAAAAAATCTAAAACAGAGCCATTCACGGAAAATGCAAAAGGGATATAATTTCAATCGGTCGGTCGGGTTTATTTTTTTGTGCTCAGATTAGAAAGGAAATGGTGTGTTCTGGGTTCAATCAAGAATCGAATATTTGTTTGAAATTGATGCATAGAAAAAAGCGAATAAAATGCAGAGATATATATATATTTTTGTTTTGGTTTCGTATAATATGTAAAGTAGTTGGAAGAATTTGTTATATTTGAATACCTTGACAAAGAAATCGGGGTGTAGGTTCTAAAAATGAAGCATAACAAAAAACGAAACAGAGATAAGTTCCTTCGCGAATTTTGTATGTATCCGAGTAAACCTAGAAACCACAATTCCCGCACCAGCAACCATCTCATCGTAATCATCATCATCATCATTCCCAACAACCCACTGGGGATTCCCCCGTTGACTACAAACCTGGTGTGAATGCTGGCCATTGCATCCGCCGGCGCTACACACTCCTGTGCCTGGCACCTTCAGCTGCTCGTGCTTGTAGTCCGGCTGATAGGGCAGCAGCATCCGGATTTTGCCCCAGCGATTGAAGAACAGGGCAATGGCTCCGGCCCAAACCATCAGCACGATGAGGACAATGCCGATTTCCACGCCGCGTATCTGCACAGGGAAATTTAGAAGTAAATAAAGCAATTAATCAATAAGTAAATATATAAATAAATTAATGAATATGAAGATTGCTTAAAATCCTTACTGTGGGCAGTTCCCTGGTGGTGCCATGAGTCAGCGTGTTTGTGGCCGTGGAGGTCACATCGTCGCCAAAGATGCTGGCATTTCCGGTTCCGTTGCGTCCGCCATTGCTGCCATTGCCATAGAGGCCCGGCGGAAAGTCCTGCTGCGAGGTGTTCTTGGGCAGATCTACCAAATGAAACCGATATAAAACAGATGCTTCTAAGGCAGAATATATCCCGATTCCCACTCACCCAGCGTCTTAAACTTGATCTGGCCACGACTGCGGTACTTCCTGCCCTGCCAGATGGCAGTCACAACGAGCGAGTACTGTGTGCTGGGCAGCAGGCGATCCAGGACAATGGCCTCGCTGCTGCCGGCGACGTCCTGTACAACCCTGTAACTTAAATTAATTCAATTACCACTCTCGAACGGCAGCTAAGGGTGAGGAAGGGGGTGAGGTGAGGGATTGTGCAGCCGCGTAGGTGTACAAGTGTGTGTGTAGGTGCACAGAGAAAAATAATTGGAGAACTTAAGCCTCTTTGACATGCCTCACAAATCTCTTTATCACAATTAACATTTTATTTCTTTGCTGGCTGCCAGTTGCATCAGGAGTTAATTAAAATAAATTATTTAATTGCTACACTTGTGTCCTTTAATTTCCGGCTAATTAGATATTCCACACTCTATATACCCAACCTATATAATATATATACCATATATATTTATAAATGTGGCTCACATCTGCTCTCGCTCAGTGTGTGTGGGCTAATTGAAGCAACTACTACATTCCAGGACATTGAAATATGAGGCAGGTCCGTGTTGGTAATTACAGCATTGGCCAATATTTCACTTTGTCACTTTCGCCAGAGCAGTTACCAAACATGTCCTAGATTTGCCAATTGAGCTCACATTACCCAGGCCCCGCTCCTGGCCAGGATCCTTCCTCGGCATTCGCTCCTGCTCCCCAGCAAAAGTGACGCCGACTTCTGGCCTCCGTGCACTGTCTCCTATTACTATATGGCTGTAACAACAGTCCGACAAATGATTCATTATTCATACATATATCCCATGTACGGATATACTATGTGTGTGTGTGACATATAGATACGGCGCAATGGCCCCCAGTGGAACCCAAGTCCAAACAGAGAGAACCGAGAACACAAAACAGAAGTGTCCCGCATTTCGCTTGTACTGCTGCTTGGCAGACGAAACAAAAACAGCGACCGGCAAACGTAAATGTAAATGTTGAAAAAACAAAACACAGGTAAACATTTCCGGAAAGCCGATTTAATAATGCCCTGAATGCATGCGGGCAATTTTGGAGAAAAATTCGTGCTATTAAATATGCAGCTTTGAAATTGTATTTCAAAATATGCGTGTTTTTGAGATTAAATTAAGCATTTGTTGGGTAATTTAAGAAATTTAGTTTTTCTCTAATTTGAAAGTACATGATTTCGTGATTAAATTACACTTTGTTTTCCTTAAGACGAAATTGAGCTAGAAAATGTGTCACATTATAAGAAACATATTATTTGTGAACCCCAAAAGGACACATTGATCTCTATAATTTTTAATTGCATAAATAAAATTGTATATTAAAATTCAATCACAAATAATTATGAAAACTTTTTGAAAGCCTTGCTAAATTTAGTCACAAAACAACATAGAAATTCAAGCTCAAATTTACAAATTGGTTTATTTTCTGTTTACAAATTAAAAGAAAATCTCATTGCGGTCTCATAAAATTATACATTAAATGATACTATAAGTATTTAGTATTTGCTCTTTTTGCACTCGTTT
The DNA here is from genome assembly GCA_008042635.1 of Drosophila nikananu. Classification (NCBI taxonomy): domain Eukaryota; kingdom Metazoa; phylum Arthropoda; class Insecta; order Diptera; family Drosophilidae; genus Drosophila; species Drosophila nikananu. The sequence continues at coordinate 6,605 of VNJV01018914.1, read as the reverse complement.
TTTTTTATTTTTTATGATTTTCCTGTCGAGTGGGCTTTGATTTTGCAACCATCAAATTGCCACTTCTGATCTAATCAATATGCACATAATTAAGGCACGATTTTTTTATATGAGATAAAGCTCAAAGTACCCTTTAAAATTAGGTATGTAGGTTACGGAGAAAGGCTGGTTTTGAAATAAGATAAGATACAACAAGACAGCCTTAAGCACAACTATAGTTATATTTTCCCATTCGTAAGATATATTTGTTTATTGCAACTATCTAAGGCAGTTCAATTCACGTTGAGCAATTATATAGAAATGTATTATTTTCTAAGGTTTTTATTGTTAAATAATAATGGTGTCAACCATAAAATAATTCGCTAAAAAAGGGATGTAAAATACATCTAAAGGAATAAATTATATAAATATATTAATAATTTATAATATCCTTCTACCGTTTTTATTGAAATTACTCCATCATTGAACTCTTTAAAGACTTAGTAAAGAAAACAAATGTCCTAACTTGGTCTGAGTTGCGAATTCTAATTAAACAATATAAATTAAACTAATTTATCCAGGCAATCTCATGGAGACAAACCGTGCTCATTAACATTACAATCAAGAAAACTGCTAAAGAAGCTCTGAAACAAAACCCGAATCCCTTCATCTCCTTCTGAAATCCCCCGCTCATCCCTTGAATTGATACGCTACAAGGACATAAGCAGGCACTTACGCTTCATTGTGAATTTACATGTGTGGCTGGTTCGCAAAAAACGGGAGCTCTCGCTTCGCACTCCGGGCCTGCGGCTAAATAATTGATTAGCCCATGCCGTTTGCACATGTGTCGCATCCATCTGCACGCAGCCAATAGACCCTTTTGGCCGCCGCAGGGTAACTCTGGAATTGGGGCCAGCCGAGTGCAAACACCGCCCATCCCAGACATCCCGAGTTGATCCGCTGCCATATGTGACAGGGCCAGGCAAATGTCTAAAGTTTCCACGTTCAAGTTTTCATCATGTGGCGACGCGACGCCTGGGGCAAATCAAATTTAATCCTCGCTTGGCTTTGGCTTTGGCTATTTGGCATTAAATTCGCTCTGTGGGAAGGCGCTTATTATACACAATTTAAACTCACGCGAAGGCTCCAATTTTCTAGGGGGGCGGATCTCGTACCCTTTTGCTGGTCGCCGCCATAAGAAATGCAGGCGAGCAGGAAGGAAGTTTCTAATTTTCTCGCCGGCTTCTCGGTGTTCTCCCTCAACGGCTGTGTTTGTGAGTCATTTGGAATTCAGAAATATATGGCGGTATGGATGTGCATTTCGGCTGGGCTTTCCCTCTTCTGTCTTTTTTTTTATTTTTTTAATGTGCCCCCTTTGTGAGCTTAATCCAGTTTGTTCCGGTGTGATAAATAAAAAATTAGCTTACGGTACGCCAGAAGTTTCGCATTCGTTGCTCAAACTTCGCAGTCACCGGCCGACACATGCATACAATATGTCATACAAAATATATATAGTAGGTATATTTAATATACACACGAAGGGCGTCAGTATCGGGGGGCTTCTGTTGTTATTTAATAACTTATGACATTCGTGGGCTGCTTTTAAAAACTTTACTTTACGAGTGCTAGCTAACAGTTCTTGTGGTTTTGCATTTGCATTTGTTTGAAATTAAAAATTCAATTAAAAATACGCATACGCCCCGTGGGACAGCTCTATCAATGTTCAATGAAGTAAACAAGAAAGTGAAGGGCATTCGGAATAGTTATCTATGCCAACTCAAATTCCCTGACAGTCAGCTTATATATCCCTATATATCTATTCTTTGCATGTTTTGTATACAAATCAAGACATCTACTTGGTCATATGTGTGTCCCTATTTTCATTTCCTGTTACTGTGCACTTTTATGGCTTATTCTGGAAAATTTATGTTGTCATCATGGCACACAGTACGACAGTAAAGAAGAAACACAAATCTCATCCGCTTAGCCAGAGAAACTATAGCGACCCATGTACAGACTTATGTACATTTAGGCTATCGGTAGCTAGGCAGCGGAACCTTGACATTTCAATTTTAATAATGTCAAATTGGCTCTAAAAACGCAGATAACGTTAATGAATAAAATCTAGCACACGGCTATTGATTGGGATTTTCCATCTGCTCCCGCCTACTTCTACTTTTACTATACTTAACCATTGTCCTCCGCCTTCTTCAAACGCGCACATGTCCTGTCCGCCTCCTTCTATGGCCCTTTCCTCCGCCACCTCCTTTCTCCTCCCCCCTCCTGCCCCTCCACTGGGACAGTAATTGTTATTAATTATTATTGTTATTGATGGTGCTTGACATGCTTGGACGTATTGAACTCCAACCCCCCCCCTACAACGGACACACATTGTTCGTCAAGAATTTCATAAATCCACTTAGCAATTTGGAGCATGCAGAGCACACTGGAAGAAATTTGATCAGGCTTTCTTTTTTTTTAATAAGGCTTATTAGTAAACTTTCTTAGCTAACGAACTAATCTGTTAATTCTGACTTGGGAATTACAAGAGAACTCATGGGAAGACTTTGTTTTTGGGGGCACTTTACTGTGGCTTTCCTACTTGGTTCTCATTTAACTTAATCATAATTAAAATACTTAAAATATATCTTAACTTTAAAGTTTGAAAATGGGTATTAATCATAAACTTATTAAGGATAACAGAAGATATCGATATTTAACGCGAAGGTCGATAAATTTATAACTTGATAAATTTACTTTTCGACATATGCGCGATATTATTGTATGAAATAATTATTAAATAGTAAGAAAAATGTATATTTAAGAATATTTTAAATAAAAAAGGAACAAATGTTAATAAAATTAATTACATTTGCCTTATTTTTCTTTCGATTAACTCGATAATATTGACTTTTTAGGTTAAGTGCAAAATTTTTCGTTACATTTTTATATGCACATAAAAGTTTGCAATAATTTGATATTATTTTATCGATAAACCTTCCTATAACAATTAAGGAGATCTAGTCAGAAAAGTTCAATGCAAATCTTTAGTGTAAAATAAATGTTACTTTTAATATTTCCTCAATAAATTTCCCCCTGTGCATAGCTACGTAGATAGCGACATGTGTGGCTATATGTGCTCTACCTGTAGTTGTCAGAAATGTCTAGGACAAAAGTCTATTCCACTTGCAGGACTCGAGGCTCGAACCTAAGGCAAAGTCGTAGCTAAAGCCAAAGCCAAAGCCAAAGGGAAGGCGAAAGCTCGAGCCGACTCACCGTCAACGTGTCTATGTACTAATCATACATTATTCACGGGCACAATTTACTCGAAAAACGGCAGGAAGATAGAGCCCACCGACCGACCGACCGTAGACCGCCAACCGCCCACCATAATGACTGGCAGTCGGAAGTATGTAATACAACAAAAATCGATAGGAAAGTAACACAAAAATTAAAAACAAACTGACTAATAAATAATGACCTGGCAAAGGGACCTCCACGCTGCCTCGAACTACCCGAAAAGTCCAAGCAACCGGCACAACACAAACAAGAAGCACAAGTTTTGTAATAAAATTTTTGACATAGGCGTGAACCTCATGGAAGACGAACAGACGGACGGGTTGGTCGAGAGCAAAAGAAAAAAAATATAGAAAAGAACAACAACGTGGCAAAGGCTTAGCATTGAAATGGCGGGCAGTAAAAGACAAAACACGCTCGCTCGTGCAGCCGAAACGCACACACAGCCAACGGGGCTGACGAGCCATTAAATTGAAAAACACCTTGGCCAACAGTCAGCAGCGGACTGCAGTCAAAAGGCACAAAAGCTGAGCACTTAACTTATTACACGGCCGGCATTTCATGGCAGCGCGAATGGGCTAAAAGCGACGCGGACGACTGCGAGCTGAGCTGCCACGCGGACTTGGGGCCCAGCACGGAGCGGAAGTGCTTAGTTTGTTGGCGAAAATATGCAAGCCATTCTGTCCAGCCCCACCTCCTACGGTGTTTAGGTGCACTGCGAGAAGAGGGGTGCTGAATTATATGCCTTAAGGTCCTGATAAAAAAATTCTACACTGGTGTTTTGAAATCCTTAAGAAGCATGCTTAAAAGTATGCTATAAATTATTTGGGGTTATAAATTCGAAGTACATATTTTTGTTTATTTAAATCTTTATTTATATCTCCCACAGAGAGGAATAAATTAAATATTTTAATTAAATGTGCTATTGGACTAGCAATTTCTGTAAAATTGTCATATTTTATTATATTAGAGGCACTTATATCTTAAATATTTATTATAGATGTAATGGATATTAAGTCTATAATTTCTGTGGCACTTCCAATAAATATGTAAACATCTTTAATGCTCTGTTTGTTTTATACAATTTGCTAGCATTATATAAATAAATAAATAAATTCTTTTCTAACAATTTCTATTGATTTAAAATATAGAGCTATTTTTATGGCATCAATGACAAGGCATTTTCATTATTAATTAATAATATAATAATTTTGTAAAGCAAGCTTATTAAATTGTTAAAGAGAAAAGAGTAAATAAAGCCATTAAAATGTACATGGAAATAATAATTATTAAGACTGAACATTAATTATGAATAAGGTAAATTTCTTTGATCATCATTAATCATTATTATTAAAATCATTATTAAATGTTTAATATCTGTTGTTTAAAAAAACTGTTTATTTTTCAAACTTTACACCCATTTGGTCATGATATTTTTTTTTCATATGTGGATATATACATCAAATATAGAACATATATAAGTATGTTCTTCCGGTGGCCACGCAGCTAACTTGGGCGTTGAGAAATGGCAATCAACGCGGATGCAAATGGGAAGCATGTACATATAAGGTGGTGTACAAGGTTCAAAGGCAACACCAATGCCCTAAACCTAGCAAGATGGCAAATAGCCACCCTGAGACAGCTGCAGCTGCTGAGCTGCATGGCTTCGGTAAATCATCGAGATTATTGCCAAGAGAGTTAGCAAAAGCTGGCACGGCACCAAAGTCCCTGACAAATGTATGAGCACATCAGCTTCCTGAATTTTGGCTGCCATAAACATAGTGGCTATACATATATAGGAAAACTTCAGCGCCAACTGTAGCTTTGGCAAAGTCAAGTTATTAGCAAATCGAAGCCAATGAAGTGGCAATAATTTTCAAAGCATAAAGTTTATAAACTTTGAAATATTAACGCAACCAATTTGTCTTTTTAGTTTTGAACCTTCAAACTTCAAGGGTATTAAAATGTAATTTGTTTAGTAAAATAAGTAAAGCTTTAATTTAAAATAAGAAAAACTCACTTTACTTAAGACAATTCTCTTTATCCCTGCTTGTTGAAACCAAATCCTTTGCTCAATTGAAGCAACAAATTTTTGGGAAAACTTTGACAAAGACCCAAAATAATTGGAATTTTCCAGGCAGCAAACTGATATTTGCAATTTGGCCAACAAGTTTGCCGCTCTTTGTGTGCAAAATTTCGCATTTTTCTTTTGCTCTGTTCCAGTTTGTTTTTAAATAACTTTCACTTCAAGTACACGCCGCCGCCTTTTGTTTTTCTTTTGGCCTGCATTCGCGGTCAATTTGGCCTCAAGTTTCCCATTTCCCTGTTGTTGTTGTTGTTGCTACTGTTTTGGGCTCCTTGGGGTTTCCCCCAACCGCTCCGTTTGGCTTACTTAGCTCGTCGGCTTGTTATTTAGCTCATGGCCAAGCAAACACTCGCACAACGCACACACCACCACGAACTTTGGACTTTGGAAGGGGCGCACACACAATTCTGCTGGCAGACAGAGTGTTCATGACTGACCACTGCCACGCCCCCTGCCCCCCAGGCTATTGGCCACAAACTCACTCCAAAAACCAACGTCAATTGCAGGCAGAGTTTTTCTCTGTCCGGGACGCATTCTGCATAAATGCAATTGCATTTGTGTCTTCGGCCACGGAGAGAAACGGGATCAAGGTTGTGGGATTAAGAGATTTCCCTTCTTGAAATATTCCATATATATCTGATTGTGCCATTAAAATTGTTTATTTTATTTATTGACAGATGTGGACATAAGAATGTAAAGTGTTGTCGGCCTTTTTGTTAATTCTTGAAGTACAAAAATCTGTATAGAATTAAAGTTCTTTAGCCTTTTCCATTTTCCTATTCGAAAATAACTTTCTTGGGACTGAATATAATTTAAATTAAATATAAGAGTCTGTCAACACCGCAAAAAATACAAAATGATGGACCATAAAACCCAAATCTCTATTTCATTTTTCCTTTTTCCTAATTTCCTTATCGAAAATAACTTTCTTAAGGCCGAATATAGTTTAAATTCATTATAAGAGCATCACAGTAAAAAAAAACGAAATTATTTGCCCTTGAACCCAAGTCCTAATTTCCTTTTCGAATTAAATTATGGACCATAAACCCAAATCCCTATTTCATTTTTCCTTTTTCCTAACTTCCTTTTCGAATATAATTTAAATTAATTATAAGACTCAATCAACACATTAAAAAATACTGAATAATGGGCCATAAAACACAAATCTCTAGTTAATAACTAAAAACAAATTGTATACTTTAGGATGAAGACTGCAACTACCCAAAACTCCATTTTATATAGA
>VNJV01018913.1:0-17852 GCA_008042635.1 Drosophila nikananu | reverse complement strand
GAGGGGCTTTGGCGGGTTAAGGTTGGTGGGTGGGTTAACAATTCTCTCTCTCTCTCTCTGTGAGAAAGTCTCTTCTACCTCAGCTCTCCCGTTCTCTTTCGTTCTCTGTTGGCGAAAAGCTTTTGTAGTAGAGAAATTCGAACCATTTTCGTTTTTGTTGATTTTCCACCCCATCGTAACTTTTTTTTTTACGGTTTTTCGTATAATTCTTTGGCTTTTGCGGCTTGACTGTGCTTCTTTAGAGTGGCCAGAGTTAAGCAAAAGTTTATGGCACACTTCTTTTAGCTTATAAAATTGTGCAGAAAACATGGCAGTGGTTGGCGTGGTAAGAATTTAATGGCAACTCTGATGAGGATAATTTAAAGATATCTATTTCAGAGCACAGTGGGAATAGAACTAAAAATATTTACAGGAATGGTTTAAGAAACGAATTTAAAATTTTACAGGCTCCAAGGAAAGTCTTATAACGTCAGAACCAAATAACCAAGTCCTTCAATAGAAAAAAAATATTTAAGATAGTTTTTTGTAGAACAGGAATTTTAATAAGAAAGGAGGCTAACTTCGGCAAGCCGAAGTTTAAATACCCTTGCAGTAAGAATGTATTTAAACTTTGGTTTATTTAAGGATTGCGGTTCTTTACGATTGCGCTTGTTCTTATATAATTTAAATGTTGATAGTTTTAAAAAAAATGTAAGGGGTTACATCGTTAAAATTGTGAAAAATGTTTCAAAAATTACTAATCCAGTTTTAAATACAGAACAGTTCTACCGTAAAAACTAAGAAGAAAAAACCAAACCAGACTGAAATCGGTTGAGTTTGAGCCAAGTTATGATCAAAAAACCTTAAGGTGTTAGCGATTTTTAGGCACAACATTTGTCCATTGTTTTCAAAATGGTCAAAAATTAAAAAAAAAATAGAAATCCAGTTTTAAATGCAGAAAACTTCTCCATTAAAAACCAAGACGAAAAAACGAAACCACACTGAAATCTGTTGAGTTTAAGCCAAGTTACGACCAAAAATCCATTGAAGGAGTTCGCGATTTTTGAGCCAAAAATGTACCCATTTTCTGAACAAAATGAAAGGGGTTACATCGTCAAAATTGTCATAATTTTGACAAAAATTGGAAATCGAAGTTTGAATGCAGAAAAGTTCTCCCATGAAGACTAAGAAGAAAAAAACAAACCACACTGAAATCGGTCGAGTTTAGCCCACGTTATGATAAAAAAAACCTTTTAAGTTTTCGCGATTTGCAAATATGACATTTATTTACATATAATATTTATAACTACCATTTACCTAAATGTCAAACGGTAAACTGCCTTGCTGCCTGCCGACTTCCCTGTTAAAAATATGATTTTATTGATTCATTAAAAATGTTCTCTTGGCCATAAAATAAACTGCCTGGCGCGGCACACTTGTGCGTGTGTCTTGACATTTAGTGTGCAATCCTCTTTCTCTCTCGGATGATGCAAGGACATTTATACAGCGGGCACTTGCAAACTTTGGGTATTATTAGACGAAGCTTGAAAGGGCACAGACAGACAGACCACAGACAGGCAGGAAAATGACATCAATTAGCCGGGGCGAGTACAAAGCCAGGCCTTGGGCGGACACGTCAACAGGCAAAACACTCGGGGCGAAGACATGGCCCAAATTGTGCCAAGGCTTTTCACAGCCAGTTACGTTTGAAACGTGATTGATGGGGCGGAGGCTCAAATCCGAGTGGGTGGAAAATACAGGTGGGAGGCGGCTGCTTGCATACATAGTTGATGTGGCATTTTCACGCCAATTGCGATTAGTTGTTAACGCCGACTGCAATTAGTCTAGTGCCAAGGCGAACGGGAAGGCAATAGCAAACACCGACGGCATTAATTGCCAATGAAGGCACTTAAAGGGCAATTTAACGTCGGGGTCCGGGGGCTTACCTTTGAACTCGAAACGCTAAGCGGCTTACCTCTCACGCAAGAGCAGGTGAAACTTTTGCATAATTCACTCGAAGGCAGCAGCATCAAAGCCGCATCAAAATCCAACTTGTTCTCTCCGTTTGCCTGGCTTTTTCCAAATTTTCCAGCATAACTTTGTTGTTATTTTATTTTATTTGTTTGCTTTTGCCCTGACCACTTCAACTTTGGCTTGAAGAGGCTTACCTGTACTTTGGACCTTTCCAAGAACTATATATATGTATATGTATTGCCGATAAACTTGACAAAGAGTTGATGGAAGGGATTTTATTTATTTATCGTATTTGCTAGGGAATTATTAAAGGTTAGATCTTATACTGTGGGGGTGTATATTATTTAGTTATTTAAAAAAATATAAGGTTTTGTAAATATTCTGGTTAAAAATATTAAATATTTGTATATATTTCTCTGGCTGCAGCTTCGACTAGTCAAAAAGGCCTGACAAAAGTTTTTCGCGTCCCAAATTTTCCCAATTTAAATCCTATTCCGTTGCAGGCGGCGCGGGAACTCAATTTGCTGCGCTTGACAAATTCCGATGACAAAGAAATTTTTTCCTCTCCGGAAGTTTGTTATTAGCCGTTCGCATCCGGCGGCCGCCGCTGCGTGCGGACGGATAAATTCGATGACCCGGCCGGGACTCTGCACACACACTCTGCACTCTGTCGTGACTCTCCTTGCTTCCCCACTGCGCATCTTATCCGCGCAGGCGTCAACGTTGCGTATACGTAACGTGGCGTAGAGCGAACTCCATTGCGTATACGTATTGTGGTGTGTATTTTGCGGGGGTTTTGGTCGGCGATTCGCTTTTGTTTGCCTAGTTGCGGTCGCACTGCACGCTCCTTGGAAAACACTTTTCGACTTGCAATCATCTTGCATTTTGCATGTTGCCCAGCCTGACAGTTGATTGCCTGTCAGCGTTTGGTTGCCGTTGGATTGGCTGCATTGGTGGGTCAGAAGCGTCAGCCTCTCACCAAACTGACCCACATTAGTGTGGTGTGTGGTGTCGATATGTGTTATGTACATATGTGTGAGATGGGTGTTTGTGTGTGCGTTGCAGCTTTTATGAATGATGTGACCTGTGACCCACACGCAGAGCAGAGAGAGAAAAATAAATCAAGGAAGAAATCGAGTTGCTCGTACGGCATTGTTTAGTTAAATATTTAAATAAATATTTATTTGGACATAGGCAATGTTAAATAAAATTGCTTAAGTTGTTTCTTGTTAAGATAATTTTTTTTAGGAAACTTTTCGAAACATCTTCTGAAAAATGCGAGTTGTTAATATTTATACATTTAGAAAGCTTACATATTAGTTGAAAATATTTATAATTTTTATTAAACTCATTAAGACAACGTTAAATATATTTTAAATAAGATTATATAAATTACATATTTTTTTTGCCTGCATACAAACTATGCCCACCCACTGAAAGTCCTTTATCTGCAATCCTTGCACTCCTTTTTTTCTCCCCTTTTATCAATTGTAATGCGTTTTTAATGGCAATTCCTTATCTGTTTGTGTCATCGGCAGTAGGTTATTAAAATTATTCATAATGCTGCCCCCCATTTTTTCCCACATACCCACTCTCTCGCTTTCCCGTTTTGTTTCTTTTTTTTTTGTGTTGATTCGAGCGGCTTGATAAACAAACATTTGCTGGCCATTGTTGTGCCTCGGCTACCGTTATCATTCATAATGTTTGTCTGTCATGGCAGCCGGTGGTCCCGGAACGTTTGTTTGAGTTGGGTCATGATTGGCATTTTTTTTTTTGTTTTGCTGGCATTTCGTTTCATTTGCCCACCGACGAGTGGAGCAGTATTTTCCCTAAATAGTCGTAGTCCAAGTCCAGAGCAGATATATATTCGCATATAATTGTTATCGATGTCGGGATTAGGGACACTCTCGTGTGGTGATTGGGTGTGGGAGTCAAGTGAAGGCTTAAGTGGTCCAATGGAAGCGATTTGAGTGGGATTCACTTAGCATCGAGGATGCCGGGCCAAGATGCTGCCAGTCTGTCCCTTACGAGGAAAAGCCCTTAACAGGATGATTGGGCATTGGCAGGGCATTGAAAACATAACGAAGCTCATCGAGGGAAAGCTTCTGTATCGATGTCCAAACAAGCTTTGTATCCTGATTGTCAGTTGAGAGTTGGTTTAAGCCTCGAGGAGGTGAATCAAAATTAAATAAAGGCAACCATAGATAATTCAATGGTGCAGTTTTTCTTTCTCACAGATTTATGTGAATAATTTTGCCAATGGTTTTGAATGTTTTAGTGTGCACTTGGAAAAGTTCCTTATTTGGTATTATATAATATGAGCAATTATTAAAGAATATAATTTTTAGTAAATAAGAATATATTTTTAATTTATATTCCTATTCTTTATTTAATATTAATAATAATATAATTAATTTAAAAGAAAATTTCCATACATTTTTAAGCGTGGAATCTGTATTAAAATTAGAGTATTTGTTTAATTTTATTTCGAAGAAAGAGATGAATAGCTTGAAATTATATTACACATTTGTTTTAATTATTTCAAGTTCGTTTTGTGCTTAGATTATACATCTTGTTTAAGGATTCTTCTTGATAAAATCAGTGAGCCTTAAAGAAAACTGTAAATTTATAAAATATGATGTATTTTAAATACTAAATTAATTTGGATACTTTAAGTATATTCCAAGGAAACCCCTAAAAAATTTTCCTATTGTCTTGGCCCCGTCTAGTGTCACCCTTTATCATCCTGCTTGGCTTGTGCAATCAATTATGCCAAACGAATGTCCTGGGCATTTTGGACAAGTTCAAGACCGCTAGGTTGAAAATCACATCTGGCAATGCCGAAACACCGTCGTTCCCAGCAGACATCTCCTGCAGCTGCTCCTGCTGCTGCTGCTTCTGCTCCTCAGGACCCGCTCCTGGCATCCTGGCGCGCGTATCAAACACAATTCCCCAAATCCCGACTGCCAATTTTTTCGTGTTAAATAATTCGAATACATACACACACAGAGCACTCGCACAACGAACCAAACGAATCGAAACGAAGCAAGCAAGGCCGAAGTTTTCCGAGCGGGGAAAGCTTTCGCTCCCGTTACACAAGAAAATGTTGCCCAACAAAAACGGGAGAGATTTCGTACATGTATGATGGGTCTGTGTGCGTGAGAGTTTTCCTGTTTGCAAATGTATTTGCTCCAATTTCTAGAATGGAGATGTTTTTCGCCAGCAACTTCGGCATGCCGACTTTTCCGAGTGCCGGATATTCGGAGTTGGCTCGCCGGGCACAGCGCGCATTCAATACGCAAAGTTCAGTTGAGCGCGTCGGACGCTTTTCCTCGTGAAAATCGTGAAAGTCCGTCGTTGATTAATGTCGTTGTAACAGCAGCGTCGTGCGTGCGTAGTAGTATACGATAATATATATATACACACACACACACACACACAGAGCAGTGTGTATATAGTGCGGCTGCAGAGCTCGTGGCGTGTAGTAAAACTCATTAAAAAGCAACTTATTCAATACTATTTCACGCACGCGGCAGGGGACGCCGTTGGAAAAACGCGCGCGCTCAACGGAGGTCCTCAAAAAAAGAAAAAAAAAAAAACGCAAAGCGAAAACCAAAAATTCCAAGAAACGAATCCAAAAACGAAATCGTCATCATCATAATCGTCACCGCTGCGGGCGGACTCTAAAAATGATTGCAGAACAGCAAACGAAACGCGACGATAAAACTTAAATGTCGCATTAAATTGCCTTGCCTCGATCAATAACAATATAAAAAGCGAACTAATAGAAACGAAAACGTCGGTCAATTAAAACTGTCTTAGGGAATACATACATACTACTTTATATATTTTCAGACCCAAGAGCTAAGCTTAAACTAGGTAAATTAGGGGATAAACCAGAATCCAGATATCTTTTTTACAGTTTATATCGTAAAGAATATATTGCAATTTATGATTGCGCCTCAAGTAGATCTTTAGATTTTCTAAAACTTAAAAATAATCATTTTTAAACAATAAAAATTTGATTGACAAAGTGATTTAGAGATATTTGTTAGGCTTATATTTCTCCATAGACTTGATTGTCCTTTTTGGAAGACATCTAAAAATGATTGCTTTGAAATATAAAGAGATTTCGTTGAATATAAAATGAATGCGCCAAAAATAATGCGTCCAGTGCACGTGTCCTTCAGTGCGTCTCTCTGACTGTGCGTATGTGTCAGTGTTTGTGCGTGTGACAACCGAAATGTAATTTATTAGAGCCAGACAACGCTGCGTATACGCAACGAGCCACCAATCTCAACGCAATTTCTTGAACGACTTATTCATTTTTGTTTGTGCTTACCATTTTTTTTTGACTGTCCCATATACAGTCAAAATTTTTGTTGCTAAATGCGCGCGCTCACGCCCCCCTGCACACACACACAGAGAAAGACACCCACACCCAGGCAGAAAAACACCCCCAAACCCACGCAAACACACTGACAAAGGAGGCAGACATACACACACACAATCAAGGTTCAACAGCCCGACGATTGCCCCAAAAGGAGGCAGCGAGAGTGTGGGAGAGAGGGACAGCCAGAGAGGGGGACACAAGACAGGCCCAAGGCAGCCATTATCTTCGACAACTCTAACCCACGTAGCATAGCATGGGCCACATTGCGTATACGCCGCGTGGCCTCTGAGTTTCTGGCAAAACTCTAAGGACATCCTCATGCGGGGGCTTCATCTTTCCGTCTGTAAAAGTGGCAAAATGTAATTTTTGGCATTTACTTGCCGCTGTTGGTCTTAGCACGTCTGCAGAATAAGACGCCCCAAAACTGAAGGCCACCCACAAAATACCCAAGCCACCCACGCGCCACGACGCCGCACGGTTTATATTGCCAAAGCAGCCGCGCGGGAAATGTAACTAGAGCTTAAGGCATTGTTTATATCTACACAGCGAGCAAAAAGACAGTAAAACTCTAGATGTTAGTATTTTATATTCTATGTTTTGTTTTGTTTATTAATAATTATCTTGTATGGATATTTGTGTTATTTAAACATGATTTAAATTAATTGAAGAAATAAATCTTTCTTTAGGTTTAATTTAAATCAGTTTCAAGGATTTTCTTTTAGTGTAGCCACAGTAAAAGCCTTTTCTTCATCCAGCCTCAGTGCGATATCAAAAAAGGGTGGCCAGAGACAGCTCAATTATTTTCCAGGAATCGGGCACACCAATCTGCCTTGCCACAAGAATGATAATTAAAATGATAAAACGAATAAATTGAATTTGGGACAACTCCCTTTTTTATTAATTTCATTTTATTTTCTTGTTTTCCCAACTTGATTGGTAATCATTTCTTTAAACATAACCAGCATACAGATTAAGATAGCTTTAATTTATTCCAAAATTCTCTATTTTTCTTGGGCGATAGTTTGAAAAAGCCATTTATTTTATTTTCAGCTTTTTCTTGTTGGCTTTCGAATTATACTTGGATAATCCCAACACCTTTTCATTTCTTCTTATTTTTCTTGAAAGTCAGTAATGGCTTTCAACACTCACTACCCCCGCAGATATATATTTCGTTCGCCTTTGAGAAGGGAAAAACCATTTTTCTTTTGCCAACTTTTTACTTTGTTCTCCGCAAATTAGTAGAAACTCGGCTTTTGTTGTTGGGAGTTGAGGTGTTTTGCTGTTCTGGTGGGTTGCCCCGTTTTTAATTTAGTATGCCTGAAATTAATGAAATTTTTGCACGGCCCGGCGAAATTATTTTCCGCCGGTCTGGAAGGCGTAAAGTACTCGATGCCGTGGGCGGTTCCATCTACTACTACTACATACACACACTTAGTGTGTTGGCTCGCTGCCCAGTTTTGGGTTTTTGGGCTTGTGTCCTGGCAGACCGCACTTAAAGAGCCATTTAAATCAATTGTGTAGAAATTTTGAAAACGTTTTGGCAAACGGCGAGAGATGGAGAGCCGCCACCGCCATTCCCAATTTCGCCATTCGCCATTGGCAGTGAAGCGTGAAAGGCAAACATAAATATTTCGGTTGGCAACAAAAGGCAGAGAGAAAAGGAAATCACACAGACAAACACGCACTGTGCCACAAGGCATCTGCACTGGGATACAAAACAGAGTTAGAAATAATATGTGTACAACAGTATACAGGAAAATGTTTTGTACTTATTTACTGAAAATATATGTCAACTTATTTGTTGTAAAAAATATTCATTTTCAAATAAGAAGATTACAAAGCATTCAGTTTTACACTAAGCAAGTTCACAACAATTTCCAAAATCACAAATCTCACCCTAACAAATTTTTCCTCTGTGTATCCGATACCCAAGCACACTTATAGATACAGTTATCATGGCTCTTGTGTGCTTAGAAAATGGAAAGCGGATAAAACCCATAACCGAGCGAAACAAAACGAAATGAAATGATACAATTGGAACTAAGCCTTAGGACGTGTGCGGGAGCAACAAAATACGTATCAAATTATAACCTTAGTAAGCGTTACGAAACCACCGAACAAAGGAGCAAGGATAAAACATACAGCGAATTAAGTATATGAACCAAAAAACAAATCAAATCGAATCAAAACGAAACGAAACTATCATTTAAATTAGAAAAAATTCGACATATCTTCGCGTGTGTAGCGTGTTACACATATCCCTCTATATATCTATATATATATACACGAATATATATAGGCACATTTCAATATATAACCTTTCGACGCGAAATCAAGCAAGTTGGCTGCAACAAAATTAATGTGCGATAGCGCCACCACAGGATGTTTCCTGACCAGAAGCAGCCATCGCAAGGTGAGTGTGTGTATCTTGTGTGTGGGTTTTGGTTTGGTTTATTTATTAATAGAGCATTAAGTAATATTGCCTGGCCCTGACATCGACATAAGCGTCGCCATCGTCATAGCCATCGCCCCGGGAGGAAAGCTCGCTTTGATTGCCGGCAAGAAAATCCAATGTACTTCCATAATGAGCTCACAATTTATGTGCTTTCGCCATCATCAAAGAGCCGTATATATGGGATTTGGGATTATAATCTAAATTCGAGACTGGCGGCCCATTTATTTTCCATACAAAAGCTGCTTTGTTTAAGCCAGATAAAAATACTATATGAATTGGAGAGAATTGCTTAAAGCTGGGTTGGTTACTAGAGTTTATAAAGAGTTGACTTTTTTAGTTTAATTTACAAAAGTCATTAAAATTATGTATATTTCACAGTGTAAGTATTTAACAATGGTTTTCTTTTGGGAGCTAAACTAAAGAGTTAAATTATACATAATTTTTATAGAATTCTATGCACACTTTTTATCAAGAATTATTTGCCTCTAAAGAGTTCATGAAAAACGACACTCTACAAAAATATAACCCATTCAAAGTGTTACTTAATTCTGCAAACTAAAATCGAAATATGAATACAAATTTAAAAATTGAAGTACCCCGTTTTTTGTGTCTGAGCTTCAAGTGATTTCGAGTTGCCATCAGCCAGAGCAATATATTGAGTTAGAGCGGCTTCAAAGGAAATATTTCTGCAATATCATGCTCATGCGGTGTGTGTACCGGCTGGTGTGCTGTTGTGTGGAAAATGCCAGAGAGGCGAACTCAACTACACCCACATTCATAATAGAGGGTGCCATAAAGCGCTGGAAATGTCACAAGTCTGCATAAAATACGCAAGTCCAACCGAATGTCGGGAGGAGAACGCCAACCGCTTCTCCTCGTGGCAGCCGAAAGCAAACGAATTTGCATGACATTTTCATATATATATGTATATATACTTTCTGTGCACGAGTGAATTTCACTTTAATATTTATGCCCAAGTATTGGTATGCATAAATATTGCCTTTTGCACGCTCCCCAGTTGCGACTATTAGCCGCTTAAGCTCCCTGAACTCCAACTCCCTTCTGCATTTTTCCTTTCGGCCATAAACGGTTTGTTCCCCTTTATTTTTGGTGCACAAAAATTTGTCGTTTTGTTTATTTTTTAAATTTTATATCGGTGTTGTTTTTACCCTGGAAAGCAAACAATTTCTATTTACAGTTGCGGTTGGAAAAATAGAAGAGAAAGAGAGGTTAAACCATAAAACACTTCCTCGCAAACATTTTTTTTTTCAAGAGGTGATGAATGGAATCATATCATATAAACTACATATTATTCTTAAATATTTATTTATTCTGTTTCTACATGAAGTGTATTTATTTATTTAAAATTTAAACCCTTTTGCATAGTTTTAACATTGTTTTTTAATTATTGGTTAGCAGTAAATTCTTTTATTTTATTCACTTGAATCCATTTTTATATTATTTTGCCGACCGCATCTGTTTCGGCGCACAGTCATGCGGAAGAATGAATAAATAAATATGCGTAAAACAAATAATAATGCATATTTCATGGCTACGCGTTACAGAGGCCAACGTACCATCTGCCCAACCGAATCAACTACTTTTTAAGGGCAAAACTGCGAAACTTTAAAAAGGTACAAAAAATATGGCAATAAAAACGCAGCATAATAAATAAGCAAACGTTGAACTTGTGTGTTGATAAAGTGAAACAACCTGGAGAGTTGGCCGGGGAGTTGGGGCTGCCTCGAGGGCGGGGCACAATCAGAGAACCCACTTAGACACATAATCGCTTTTTTGTTTATTTACAAACGTACACTCTCGCATTGGGGGGCGGCCGCCACAGATTGCAACTTTCAACTACTTTGGCCCGTCGGATCCTGAGGGTGCTTGAAATATTGAAATAAAATCCCATTAAGTATGCAGCCGTCCGCCGAAGGGGACGACGGGAGCTAAAAATATTTGCATAGATAATGGCGGGCACGAAATTGTTTGCGCACTTCCATTCGGCTGGGTAATTAAATATTTTCTCTTTTCGGGGGTATCAGGCAGTTGAAAAAATTTGAGGGAACATAGTTGGGGAATGCTTTTAAAATTTAAGACATTTAAAATAAATATAATATTGGAGAAGTCCTGTTTAAATGTAATTTTAAATTGCATATCTTCTTGATAATTGAATATATTTTTAAATAATGGTATTGTGAAATCACTATTTCTCACCCATAATATTTAAGCCTGGGAGTATCCAATAAAATATTTAATAAAAAAGTATTTATTCTGTGCTCTATATATTTTATTTTAATCCTTCGCTTTTACCATAAACTAAAAATGACAATTAAGCTGGTAGATATTCAAATCCTCTTAAATTCTTCTATGCTCTCCAGTTTCATGTTCACATTTTTCGAGTGCAATTCGATCCTTTTAGGCTTCCAGCCTTTTAGTCGATGGAAAAACCAATTGCTGCTCCCACAGCTCAATGTCCTTGTGCCTTGTGAGTGATGTGAGTGGCCGGAGCCAGTGAAAGGTTTGTCCTGCACTCTGCACCTCGCCCACTCAGTCTTCGGGGCTTCTGGGCTTCGGCTGGGATATCTTCACGCTTCATCCTGTCACTCGACACTTTTGATTGAATGAGGAGGCAAACGGCAACCGGCATCCGGCGTACGATGTACGAAGCTTATGGCCTTTGATGCCCTGATATCCCGATGTCCTGGCATCCTCTCGGCTCTGTCCGGATCTAATTGCATAATGCGATGCCTGGAATGCGTTTGACGCCATCTTGGCATTCACTCCCCATTGTGTTTGCCAGCAAATTTGAATTTAATCAATAAATCACGTATACGCCGGGTGCGCCCATGAAAGTGCGGGCATTCAGCTGTCAACTCCTGCTCCTTGGCTGTCAGTGGCACCACCGCCACAATGCGGCTTGTGTCACTGCGTTGTTGCTTTGTTGTTTGCCTTAATTTGCGGTTATCTCGACCGGCACCAGCAAAGGCACCACTCCCTCCTATACCATTTTCCCATCCAATCCAAAGCCATCCAATCTGATTTGAGTCAAGCCACAGCTCCAGCTTACATTCCTGCCTTCGTTCCTGTTCGGGACACCAGGCTCTGGTACAGGACACACGCGATATGAACACTGATGGAAGATAAGGATGTTAAATATTGAATACAAGTTTTATACAAGTTTAAAGTTAATTTATTAAGTAGCTGCAGGATATATTGCAGACACAAAGTGGAAAAGTTCTTTAAAGAAATTGTCGAACTCCTCCTTTTAAAGCTATATTTATTTAATTGAAGTGCAAACTATTAGAAACCTTAAAATTTAAATTTAATTCGTTCAAGTTTAAATAAGGTTATTTGTTAGGTTAGGTTAGGATTATGTATATTCTTTATTCCCAAACATTAACTCTTTCCTGAATCCCGCCGTCGATCGATCCCTGTTCTTGGTTGCCTGTGTCCTGGGTCTCTGGTTTTGTGCCACATATTTTGACATTGGCGCAGCTGCAACTGACAACTATTATTAACATGGGCAAGCCAGAGAATGAGAATGAGAATGTTGTGCATTTGGCATTTAATTGTATTCGTTGTCAGTGAATTGGGTAAATTCCAGAGACGAGAGCCCGGCTGGGTGACATGTAATTGGCTTCGCCATGCCTGCCGCCCAGGGAATTTCACTGGGCATTTAAATTTATAATTATTTGCCCTTTGTTTGTGGTTCAGGTGGAATTTGGTTTCGGTTCGCTTTCGGTTAGCATTGTTCCATTATTTCCTGGAATAGTTTAGGCCAAGGAAATGCCTTCCTGTTTGTGTGTGGCGAACGTTATGAATGCCAAATGAATGGCCAAATGCCCCAGAGGAGAAACAAAGGATACACGAGCCCAACGGCATACAATTTATTTTGTTAACCAAATTATTGTGGCGCATTTTCCTTACCATATACTTACTTTTATATAATTCCCCAAAAAGTCCCTCCATTTTAGGGGCTCAAAACCATTCAAAGTTGATGGCCGAGACAAATTTATCAAAAGCTTGGGCAGGCCTTTCTTGAATAGCGATGAGTAATTTGATCAGTTTTGAGGACCATTAGACAAATAACATGACTTGCTACTATTCGGGGAATTATTAATTACACGACCATGGCGATACAGAATCAATTTCATCAATTCCAATGTCTGCAGCCAGCCGCTGCTAAGTCAAAACAATTATTCTCATTTTTGTTTGGCCAATCTGAGCCAGAGCCGCGTCCCAAGGCATTTAGACAATAGGCAAAAGGATCGGGGTCGCCGGTTCAGCACATCCTGCTAAATCACACGCTCCGCCGACAATCTATCAATGCGTCGGTCAATCAATCAACCGGACTGACTCTGGATGGCGGAGGGCAGCTGGCAGACGGACGGGTGGCAAGTCAGCCGGGGTAGAGGGGGTCAGCTCGAAATCGAACCGAGGCTCAGTCATTACAATTATGGCTAGTCAATTATTAACCAGGCCCGGGGAAATGACGCACTCTCTTTCAGTGCTTTCAACCTGCCGAAAAGTGATTAGACCTAGCTAATGCCTCTGAATTTTCCGGGTCTACACTTAGGGAAATAAAATAAGTAACCATGGACTGCTAGGTAACCAAGCCACCCAAAATTTAGAATACTATTATAATTATTATTATTTTTATTGTAATAAGATCATCAGGCTTATCATCAGATAATCAGGCTAAATTTAGAATACTTCTGTGGGTCTTCTACTAAACAAACTTTTGTTTTGATATATATTTATTTTTCGGGACTTTTACTGTAAAATCTTTAATTTACTGGTTAAAAGTGTAGATTTATTACATTTTAACTGCCGAAATCTTAGTTTTTCATGGGCTTAAATATATATTCTTTTAGGTTTCTACTGCAGTCATTGTTTTCCTGGTTATAAATGCAGATTTTTAGTACTTACAAAACTAGGTATAATTAAAACAAACTAGTTTATTAACAGTTTTTGTTGCATTTCAACTGACTTACATATAACTAAAGCTCATCAAATACCTAGAACAAGCAGTGTAAATTGTTATATTTATATTAACAACTCATACAACTAATATTTGTTGCAATATCCCAGGTTCAGTGTGGCTGAAATTGGAAATATTTCTGCCTTCATCGGCAGTTACTGATAGTTAATGGCGTCTGCGCTGACATAATTACAATTTTAGTCAATTTCCGTTTCTCGGGTGTTTATTTTTTATTTAGCTGCCGCCGAGGCACTAAAAACGATTTTATTGATTTGTGTTGTCACGCAACTTCCTCTAATGGCTTCCTCTTCCTGCTTCTTGTTCCTTAGTCCTTATCCCTTATTCCTTATGCCTTATGCCTTATCCCTTATCCCTTATGCCTTATCCCCGCCTGTATTTCTCTTCAGTTCTCTTCAGTTCTGCTTTCCTAAATTAGTTTTTCCTCCCAAGTCGCAAGAAAAATCATCCATAATTAAAAAAGCTTGCCAAAGTCAGTCCTCAATATGTGATGGCTTGAGGATTTTCAATTAGTTGTCGTCACCACCCGGCGGGCGGGGTAAGTGACAGGGCATGGGGCATCTGGGCGGGATTGGCGGCGGCTTCCAGTAGGCTTCCACTGGGCTTAGTCAGCGGCAAGAACATAATGAAGTCGAAATGA
The DNA here is from genome assembly GCA_008042635.1 of Drosophila nikananu. Classification (NCBI taxonomy): domain Eukaryota; kingdom Metazoa; phylum Arthropoda; class Insecta; order Diptera; family Drosophilidae; genus Drosophila; species Drosophila nikananu. The sequence continues at coordinate 3,409 of VNJV01018913.1, read as the reverse complement.
GTTTAAACATAGAGAAGCAGCCCCCAGAGTGAGAGTGGCTTTCAGTCCTCCCCACGTCTGGCCTGAGTCACATGTGCGCCAGACTTTGACTTTGCCTAAAGACGCTTAATGTAAACCCGCCCCCGGTAATTTGCATTCACTTGAACCCTCCAACCCCATGGCCATTTCCAGGTCCCCCCAACTTATTGGATTTGCCGGTTAATAAACTATGCACTTACTAATTAAGTACGAGACTCGCTGTAAATAACTTATGGCGGCAAAGTGAATGGAAAACGCCCTCAGCCATGCAGCTGAAAATTTAGCAAGGAAAGAAACTGGCTATAATGGAAGGAGAGCTTGTTTACACGCTACAGACATGTAATACTCTGAAACAACTATTATTTCTCTTTCGTTATTTTGTAAAATTACCTTATTATGTCTATCGAAAAAGAGTGAAGTTTCTGTCTTGATTAAGGTTGCATTAAGTTGTTAAAAATGTTCTTTAATAAGTATGATTATTTAACAATGTTCTCTAATTTTTTTTGAGATCAAACTATATTTTAGTATAGTTTAGTTTAAAGCCTGACTTTGGATGGATAATAACTTTAGGCATACACCTAACACCAAACTAAAGAAACCCTAATGCAAGGGCATCGTGTGCCATTTCTGGGAAAAAGAATGAATAATTGAATTTTAATACTTTCGTATGACAAAGAGAGAGTGCGGCAAGTCTGGAAAATGATTACACTGAACTTGACAAGGGGAACACAGGGCTGGGGATGAGCAGGCAAAAGGACGAGGGGCCACTGGCCGGGGCTGCCCTCATGTGGATGCATAAATTTCCCGCTGACAGCTTCGGACGGAGGGGGTGTTTGCTGTTCCATTGGCACTTCATGTGTCCATTTAGAGGCAACGCTCAGTGTTTTTTTCTTTTCTCCTTCTCCTTTGCAGGCCTAAGCAAACCTGCACGCGATGCACACGGGCTATATTTATGGTTTGTGTACAAGGCACTTGAAAATTACCAAGGTATATGTTATTTTCAAAGCTGAAAATGGTTTTAAAGGATATATTTAAAGGAAGATAAAACACAAGGAGAAAAACAGAACATTTATTATTGTTTTATACAAAAATTTCAACTCAATCGGGCAAATAGAAAGCTCATAAGAGCTATTTAATTGTCACATCTCAAAATTTCCCTCATGCCGCTCTTAAGAACAGGAAATTCTTGAGTGCCAAAAATCATTGCCTAATTTTTTGTGCTGAACTAAGAAGAAATACCAAGGATTTCTATATGTTCTTATGTGAAATGCATACTCCCTAAACCAAAGATTACTGGGTATTTCATGGGTCGTTTCACTTAACTCTACTATTTAATGTTGCTGTTGCTCCAATTGTTGTAGTTTTTCGTTTCACTAGCCTCTGTTGTTGTAGTCGGAGCATTCTCGTTAGTAAATAGCAACAACAATATGAAAGCCATCAGCAATGCGCCGCCTTCTTCGCTCCTTTTGAGCCTGAGCAGGCAGGTCCTTTTTATTGAATAAAGTTGTTCGCCCAGAGCCACGCCCAACACACACACACTCTCTTGACACACACTCACGCAAGTGGGCGGCACAAATGACCAGTTTTTTGTGTGTGTTTGTTAATGATGCCCTGGTATTTCGGCTGAATTATTTATATTCTTATGCATTTGCAGTTGGCGAAATGCAAACAAACACCGAAACACCATTACAATAAACACACTTTAATAGTTTAATGCCAGTGGAGCGAGCAACAGAAACTTTCATACCAATTGCCACAGGCTATTGGATTGAGGGGAAAACTAGACCAAAGTTGCACTTTTGGCCCATAAAAAATATAAGTTTCAGTTTCAGAAAGTGCCCAGAAAGTTGTCCAAGTTATACATTTGAGAAAACTGAATTACTTGTGAGTTTATAACATAAATAGAATTGTAGTGGAAATATGTTTACAAGGGTGGCTCTGTTATTATAGACCTCTTCAAACTTGAATTATAATTAATTCTTAGCTGAATAAATGTAAATGAAAATAATATTAATATTCAATACATATCTGGTTATAATATATCATATATATATAATATCATTATTAATATTTATTTCGATTCAAACAAATTATAAATGGTTTCTAAACATTACATATTCTAAATTACTTAACTGCGCAATAGTTTGTATATTACATATTCTCATAATTTCTCCCAGTGAAGTAAGATTTTCATATAATATACACAGCATATAATAATGCCCAAATTTGACTAGAAGAGCAACGTGGACGGAGGCAGCGGACACTTTTGACGCCCAAAACTTCCGTCCTAACGACATCTGCTCCTCGTGTCCTGGCCGCTGCTGCAAGTTTGACAAAGTTACACAACAGCAGCAACAATGTTCCGGGGCCTAAAATACAGCAAGTTTCGAGGGCCAGCAGGGGGGGTGAGAGGCAGTCACCGACACATGTCAAAGTTTTGCAATTTCAAAGATTTCTTTTTTTTGCGTTCCTAATTTTTTTGTGAACATGATTTTTGGGCAACCGCAGATCATGGAGGAAAGAGCAACTGCAGGGCACTTCTCCGCGCTGACCACACAATTTACGTCGTGCCCCCCTCGTTTTCCCTTCCATTAATCCATTAAAAACTTCGTTTAGCTTCGGCCAAAAGGCAACTTCATTTAAAACCAATTTCATGGGCGCCCACACCACACCACGTTTTTTGGGGGAGCAGCCCCATGAAAATCAAAGTTGCACATTGTTGCCGTGTCCTGTTTCAGGGTAGGGGAATGTGGCAAGTGGCAAGTGATGCGATTTCCTCCAACTTCTGACCGCCGTGTGACATCATCGTGGGTGAACGTCACGTGCCAGTTTCCTGACGTCGTATCCTTGGGTCCCCTGATGTGCCACTGACAGAAATTACAGTTGGCGTGAGTGGAGGGAAGTGAAGTAAGCGGTGACTCTGACGAAATAATTATTGCACACACACTTTCTAGGCCACTCGTGATTGACAGGACAGCAGGACTGGCAGGACCTGCGACGAATATTACCATTTCGGCCAGTAAATTGATGTAAATTAAGTAGTTAACTAAGCAGAAAGTCAGGCTGAGGGAAACTGGCCATTAAAAAGGCTGGAATGAATGCTTGAAACGGGTTCGGTATACATTAACTTATTGAACTTAATAAAAGTAAAATTAGTTAGGTCCTAACATTTTTGTGAGAATGACATATTTTTATATATATTATGAACTATTTATACTCTTTTATGCCAACTTAATGAACTCAATAAAAGTGAGCTTTGCAATGCTTACTTCAAAAGGATAGAGAACTCGTATTTAGTTTCCCAGAAGCTTATGTTAATTACAAACACAGAAATAGCCTTTAGCTCAACTGCAATTTACTTCTGAAGCGTATAGAAAACTGCGCAAAATTA
>VNJV01018906.1:0-52927 GCA_008042635.1 Drosophila nikananu | reverse complement strand
GGTGGGGGTTGGGTTGTGGGGGGGGGTGTGTATTTGGGGGGGGGGGGGGGGGGTTTAAGCCAAACTGCAAGTCAAAGTTATTGTGAAGATGTATGTGTGTGTGTGTTTTAAACTTTCTATAAATATGGACATGACTTTGGCTAGTTTCGGCCAACAAACATCATAGTCATCTTGGCCCCGAAAGGCGGAAGAGGCATCAGAGATATTGATTCGAGATGATTTTCGGGCTTAAGTTGAAAATTTGAAAGGTTTATGTATTTTAAATAATATAATATAATAATAAAATATATATAATATAATTTATATTTTTAAAGAGTTTATTCCTTCTATGAACTATTTTTCATATTAGTTATTGTTTCTTATGTCTAAAAATAAAATTAATGAATCGTTGTCTCTACAGTTTATGATTGTTTATCTCAATTCTAAGGCAAAGTATTTATTTAAATATTATTTGAACAAATTTAAAATAATAAAAAAGTCTTGTAGATATTTTAAACTATTTCTTTAGCTTATATTACATTAAAAACAGTTAACTTTATTTATTTATAAATACAAAAACATGACTGCTAGTCAGTCTTTATGGAAATTATTCTTACCTTGACTTGATTTCTCTTCATTCGGTCAATTTTTTAGAACCGCAATCTGCAAATAGATAAATAAATAATATAAAAGTTAGACAAAATATCTTTCAATGTATTTTTAAAGTTAAATTTTATTTAAGACAATGCAAACATTTGTGAAAAAATTATATACAATTTTGAACATTTTAATTACCGAAAATACTATTACATGTAGAAATTTTTAGATTTATTTATTTTATTATATTTTTAAAGTTAAATCTTATCCAAAATAATTGAAACATTTGTGGAGAAATTCTTTACAATTTCCACAGAAATTTTTTAAGGATGCTTAAACATTTTAATTACCGAAAATTCTATTGCGTATAGAAATTGTTAGATTTCATTATTTTATTATATTTTTAAGGTTAAATCTTCTCCAAAATAATTCAAATATTTATTGAAAAATTGTATAAAATTTCCCTATCAATTTCTTAATCCTGCTTGCACATTTTAATTCCCGAAAATACTATTACAAGAAATTTCTGGCAGTGTTGGCCATCATCATTATCAACATCATGGACACATCGGCATGATTGCGGTCGTTAAAGCCACCTGCTGTCTGGTATGTTGCGTCTAGCTGCCGTATTTTGGCCTTTAACCTTTTCGTCTTGTTTTTTTTTTGTTTTTGTTTTTGGTTTTTGGCCAGGCCAAAAGCGCAGGCTTGTAGCTTATGGCGTTGGCAATGGCGTTGGCCATCTGCATATTGCGGCGATTGCGATTGGGACGCTGAGACTGGGACGCTTTTTGGGCCGGGCCCCAAATGCCGATGCGCAGAGCGGACTGTTGTTAACAAGCTTGTTAATAAATTACCAACAAAATGGCCATAAAATGTGCCAAGCATAAATCATGGCGCGCAATCTGTTCCCTACCCTCCTGCATGCATAAATAAATAATAGCAAGTGTGGACAACACACACAGCAACGACCGGGCAAAATTAGCGACAAGAAATACTATATAGCCAAAAAGTTCGAAATTGAAATTGATAGCGAAAACCAAAGGCCCCGAAGCCAGCAAAAACAAAGAAAGACACACGAAATTATGAAAAACTAAATAAATTCAAATGAATCAAACGGCGGCAGCTGCATAAATCAACTCAATTAGCGGGGTATTATAAGCCGATCGCACAGATTTGCAAAAAATAAAAATAAATGGTAGCCAAAAGTCACCAGAAGTTGTCATTGTCTCACCACATTTGCAAAAGTGCCAAAAGAAATATTTTAAAATAAAATCAATGGGTTGAGTAATAGCTTGAAAACTGGTTTAAAGATGGCGCTTAAACATAATAATCACAGGAAAAATTATAAACAAAATGTAATTCAAGAAAACAACATTAAAACAATCCTTTCGTACATATTTTCTTATAAAAAATGCTACCTTTTCAATAGAAAAAATGTCTAATTGCCTGTAAATAAAGTTTATGGAAGTTAAACTCTCTAAGGCTTCCAAAATTATTTATATTTTTGCCCCAGAAGCTCTTACAAACACCTTTATTCCCCCTTTCTCAAAAACCAGGTGGCCAGAAAACGAAGATCGAGCCCCCAGGATGGCATCGTCCCGTCATTATGGTGCCTGGGCTCTGTTTTTGGCTTAATTTTTTATAGCAGCGGTTCATTTCGTATCATAAAAAAGGCATTTTCAACACATTTTTTAACGACACAAGTGCCTGGGCGCAGACTGGAAATTGTGGCCAGCATTTGCAGCTTTTTTGTGGCCCAAAGGCGTTGGCGTTTGCAGCTATAAACCGATCGGAGCAATCGGGGGATAATGGACAAATTATAATAATGATATGGGGAGAATATATCACTGGATACATTCGCAATTCAAATGTCAGGCTCGCTGGCATCTGCTTAAAGATTTAACCGATTTGGCTAGTTGCTTGTGCTTAAATTAGTGGAAATTGCTTTAAATTTATAATGCGATGCGATATGTGAGGCAACCGAGAGACACGACGTACACAAAACAGACGCCATGTCATGTCAGATCATTAAGAAAATATGGTCAAAAATGTTTCAATTAAAATACAGCACAAACTAGAGGCAGCAGCAACCGAACTCTCAAAGCTGAAAGGAAACTCAGAAATTGTAGGCGGACAAGTTTCGTTTCATTTTGGTTTTTTTTTTAACAAACAGTATTTATATTATGTTTGTTGCTTTATTTTTTTTTTGCCATAAATTGTGTAGGCTACTTTACTGTCAAGTCATTAACAGCAACAGCAACAACTTGGTGCTTGGCGGCGGCAAGTGAATCATTAGGAACAAAAGCCAAGGGTATAAACTATAGAAAATGTATTTTGCTCGCTTTTTTTTATAGCCTTAGCTTGGGGATTGATCTGTTGGGAAATTTGTTCCACGGATCTTTCGGATCATAAAAATGTTTCATTTTTGGCATATTTTAATGGTGTGTCGTTAATTAGTTGAATTTAATATAGGAAAAATATATGCACTTGGAACGATACAAACGTTTGAATGTGAATATTTTGTATTTCAATTAATTCACATTTTTTATTTCATTATGCTTGAGCGTTTGTTAGCGACTACAAATATTATTGATAAATAAGCTTAAGTTAATTTTAAGTTAAGCAAAAATATACGTGAGATCAGCTTAAAATAGCTGAAAGCTTTACTGAATATTTTATTATAATTCTTTTAATAAATTCGAATAAAATTCAAAGTTGTTTTTGATCGTATTTTGAATTGGCTATGAATGTATTAATGGGTTTTATATTAAGTTTTAATTTATTTACACACTGATTTCGGTTTATTTAAAAAAAAAATATAGATATCATTTAATTATTGCTAGTTTTGCCAAAAATTTATTTTAAAAATAATATATTGATTATTATTGCTCATTAATCTGTATTATTTCTCTCTTTCTTCTCATTTTAGAAATACAAAGGTCTGGCTTGGGGTAAGTGCCTAAAGCAATATTTATTCTCCTTAAAAAAAGGTACACCTCCACTTGAAGTTCTCTTAAAATATCTTTAAGCTTGGATATCTTTTGACTTGGTAAAAGCCGCATTGATCGGCAGTTGTTCAAGGTTATTTCTGTAATTGACTTATCAACCCACTCGTTTGGCTTTCAATCTTTTTTTTCAAACAAACGAACGATTTTAAGACCGCTTTAGCCAAAGTTGGAACAAAACTGACCGTTTTAACTACTTTATTTAATTATTTTTCTAAAAATCCACCAAGCTGCAAAACGCTGCGCTGTTAAAACCGCCAAAAAGTACGATCTTAGCGCTGTTTAAACCGCTGGGGCAAGCGGGGCGCTGTTTAAACCGCTTAAAACCCCCGAAAACTTTTGGGTTTACTTCTGATTTTTTTTGGCCCGTCATTCGACACCCACAACGCTGCCACAGGTATGCCATAATGGAAAAATAAATCTTCGATATGTTCGGGAGGCACACGGCAGAAGTTAAAAGCGTTGGAGAAAAAAGCCAAAAAGAACCCAGAGTTTGAAAAGGCGTTAGATTCGTTGCGGGCGCGCGCGTTCGCCTCTTATTTTTTATTTTATATACATTTTTTTTTTCGTTCATCTCCCTGTATATTGTTGTTGTTAGTTGTGTTGTTTTTTTTTCACTTGCGCACATCAAAGCGTCAAAAGCCGCTAAACAAAATGCCCACACTTGGGCTACGGCCACATAACAAATGCCTAATTGTCTTGGCGGCGGCACTCGTAAAACCTACAAAATTATTACGGCTGCAAGAGAAGACAGCGGAAAAAACTACAGAAGAAAAAGGAACCCGAGAATACGGGATGGAAAAAATAAATAGCAGCCAGTACACAACTCACACATAAAGTAACATTAAACTGGCAGAAACAAACGCGCCACTTCACATGTTCTCTTGGCCCGGCCGAAAGCCATCCACAAAGTGAACTGGTCATGACGGCGACAAAAGTGCCAAAGGGTAAACTAATGACAGTTTAATTTACTCCCATTGCGATGAAGTGTAACGACGCTCAAAACTCAATTAGGTCTCCGTCTCTATTCCGCGATTAATGCCGCACCAGCGGTCAGGTGAATAGTTGAGGTAGATTTTTGAAAAAGCAATCAAGCAAATGTTGGAAAATTGCGGGAGTATTTTTATAAGATTTTCTTAGCTTAAAGCTTTATTTTATTGCTTTTTTAAAGACATTTTTGTCGATTCTTTTAGCAAATATTTATATATTTTTAAGAGAGTATTTAAGTATGTACCTAAAATATTTGAATGGTAATTATTAGAGCATTTTTAAAATCTGTCAAAACAATTTAAAGAGTGTAGTGGTGTTAAATTTATTTTAGGTATTTAAATCAAAGCTGCCTGAGACTCAAAAATGTATAGAAAATATTATTAAATGGCTTTGAACCCCGAAAAGTCGACCAAAAATTATTGTATTCACTTTAAATGATTTACCATAGTTAATACAGAGATATGTTTGAACTAACCAATTTACAAAACATTTTATTAAACCCCCGAAAAGACGGAAATAATTATTTCTATTTATTATTTGATAATATATTTTTAGTTATATTTTCTATTCTCTATTTTTATAAACAATCTTCCGTATAAAACCTTATTTTTTCGACCTCCATTGTGAGTGCCGTCTCAGGTAGTACTATTTGGCACTTTGGCCAAATGCCGCTCTAATGGGAGCCGAGTTTTTAGTCCGGTTTTTCGGTAAGAGGTAAGGTTTCAGTGGCCACGGGGCAGGTGCAATCATCGGAGGTAGTACCAACCACTCTTGGGGATGGGTCATGGACTTAAAAACGCATAATTTGTGGGCTTTATGAGCCGCTCTATCGGCTATCTCCCTCGTTTTTCCCAAGAGCTCTGCAGCTCTTTACCACTGCAGCTCTATCTCTTTGTCTCAATTAATTCGCCTAGTTTATGTTTATGACATTGGGCTCTACGCATATTTCTGGGCCATAATTTATGATAAGAGCGCTATTACGATGGGGTAGAGAGGATGCGTTGGCCCGACACACAGAACTCCTTTTGCCGCATTCTTTATTATAATGAACTTTTACGCGGTACGTATCTCATAGATATATATACAAAAAACTGCATAACGATATAAAGGTTTTGAATTTATGTTATTAGCCTCGTAATTTCGTTGAATATTATTGCATTTATGTTTCGTAGGCGCAGCGCCTAATGAGTTTTTCGCTGAGCTCCGTCTTTTGGGTTGTTGTTCTTGAAATTTATGCATTGCCATTGTTTTCCCTCGCGAAGAGCCAACGCAGTTGGCAGTGGGCGGTGCGGTTGTTGTTATGGTTTGTGGCCTGGTTTTGGCCTTTTTGGCCAACTCCGCCCATCACACAAACACACACAGTTTGTCAATTGTGTGTGGGTTGTCCGAGCAAGTGCCGCCGCAGTCCCAGCATCGGTTACAGCCTCAATCTCAGGGATGCCCAGCTAATTGGGCTGCGGCCGAGCACTTGGGGTACAGTTTAAGAAAGAGATATAAAAGGGCTTACTTTTGGGAATAAGAAGAGAAAAATATACCCTTTTTGAAGTGAGGATAGAAAGTAAAAAGGGTAGAAGATACCAGGGAAAAAGTTACTAAGAAATTGACACTTTAAAACATATTTAAACCTTGAGATACTTGCTTATTTTCTTGTATCTTTTAGAAGACTCTCTCCTAAAAATAATTATATTTTATATCCACAAATATTTCTTTCAAAAAGTATAGAGATATAACCCAACAGATACTCTCAAGTATTTCCAGACGATCCCTTAACTATCCTTTCACTATCCATCAGACCCATCAAAGTCAACCGCAAGGCAAGGGGCAATCCATCAAGCGACCCAAAAACTTGTCATGCTCCAATTTGGAATGCTTTTCAATGGCACCTTTTAAGCAGTCCCTCTTTTGGGCCTGAATACCTTTCACCTTCCTTCCCTTCCAGCAAATTCAATTAGAAGACAAAGGAGGCCCGAAAACCCAAAGCGATGCGATGCGATGCGATACGATCCGTTGGCATTCTAACTAAATAGCATTCACCTGTCCAACGAAATAACTTCACACACACACAGAGAGAGATACTGGCTCAGTAGATACAAAGATACAGCAGAGGAGCAGCTGTCAATATGTTGGCGCCAAACAAGAATTTTTTTTGTATTTCTGTTTTTTGTGGTGGAGTTGAGGAGGCAAAGTCAAAGATCCACGGCCATCCATTAAATGCCTACCGTCAAATCATAATTCATTTTTCCCCGTCTGGGCTGATATTCCTCAGCTATTAGGCACCGGCCACTCCTAGACACGCAGCCTCAGGGCACAGACCATAAAGTGGCCAGGTGAGAGAGGGGCACGAAACACAGGTGAGGATCCCAAACGAAAGGCAGGGAATGCAGAGAGAGGAAGTTTGGGAAATTTAAATTTGATGGAATTTAAAAGACTTAAAAAAAATCGGACTCCTCTATCTGGAAATCCACTAACCAACAGTGAAAATATAGTAATTTATGTCAGCTTCCAATTAAATTTATTTCCCTTAGCTAGGTAGCTAGTATTTTTTCCCAGTGCTTCTCCTAGGCAGAGGCACAGGTACTAAGAGTCGGACATTATATATATTTTTCTACCTTCGATGCTGCGGCAATCTGGGCTTGGGAATTTGCACCTTGCGCAACGAGGAGAAGGAGGAGGAGGAGAAGGTGTAGGGAAAAGCGGATCCTCACTTATTCGGTTGCACAGCCCGCGGCGATGGGAAACTCTGGCCGGAGTTCATTGATACTCTGTTGCAGCTCAGGTGCTCAATCAAATGCAATTAACGGCGAGTAGATGAAAAAGAAATAATGGCAGGGGATTGAATATAGTCAGCAGAACGGAAGTTCGGCTCTAGACTGGAATATATGTTGTTGCCATTGAAATGTCAGCTTGAGTTAGTCAAACGTTCGGGTAGTGGAACTCAGATTATAAGCAGGGAAAAAAGGCAGGGAGAAAAAACACATAACAAGGTAGGAAAGTTAAAAAGGAAGTCTAAAGATACTCCAGTTAATTAATTAACAAAGAAATAATATATTTAAAAAGCAATGAGCTTGTTTAAAATGTATATAAAACATGATTTTAGATGTTATTTAAACTTAAATAACTGCCAAGCTTAGCTGAGAAATAATTATATTTTGCTTTCAAGTATAAAAACAACAAGTTTTTTTTTTTAATTACTGAGGAAACATAATCCTAATACCTTGTTTAATTTCCTAATATATTTTGAAATATATTTTTTGATATAAACATAGCCACAACAAGTATCTCTTTCTGTGTTTAATATGTGTTGACATTTTTCCATCAGAGATACAGCCAATCAGACAGATACAGATACAAATATATGTGGCTAAAATCAACTTTGTCGTGTTTGCCAAAATAAAAACGAAAAAAAATATAGAAAAAATAAAGAAAAATAGAGAAAATACTAGCAAACATAGAGAAAAATAGTGAAAATGTATATAGAGAAAAAAACGAGAGCTAAGCACACACAAAATGCCAAAACTTTATTAGCCCGTTGACGCAAATTAACGGCGACCGCTTCCATTTCGCATTTCAAAGCGTCAAATCGCTGATGTGGTGCAGAGTGGTGCAGTGGCAGCAGCGGAGCGAGCAGCGGTGGTGCAGGGAACCGTTCGCGCTGCCAGCAAAATAATTTGTAAATGTCAGAGCATTTTGACAGTTTGCGGTGATGTTTTTCAAATTACAATTTACAACAGCAACGACAAACAGCCAACGGGGAACGACAACGACAACAAGCCAACAAGCAATGGCAAAAAGTTAAGCCCCAAAAAAAAATATACAAAATAACAAGGAGATTTGCAGAGAATTTCTGTATCTTTTCGGGTGATATTTAAGTTGTTAAATTATGACAAAAGGGGTGAAGTATAGAAATTCGGGGGTTTCTGCAAAGAATTTTGTTTAAAACAATTTTATATCAATTTAGACTTAAAAATTTAACTATTTTTGACTCAAGCAAGTTCAAGAATTTGTATTTTCTGAGCTCCTCCTCAGGCTTTAAATTAAAAATATATTTAATACTTTGTTAAAAAATATTTAGAAATGATTTTAAAATATTCCCCTTTATCCTGTCATCACTGCTGGAATTCTTTTAATACCTCCTCTCCTGTTTTTATTTTTATCCTGTTTGGATTTTAATTAAAATCCACAATATTTTTTCTTGCCCAAAATCCCCATGGTTGTCAACTCTTTTCAACAGTGTCCAGCATCAGAAATAAAAAGAAATATTGGCTTAAACATCTCTATTTTTTGTGGGACTCTAAAGCTGCCGAAATCCAGCCCAACTAAATCTCGTAGGTCAGCTTTTATGTACTCTTTATTGGCGGACTTTATGCTTTCCCCAACTCCACATGGACTTTTCATAGTTATAAACAAAACGTCGAACTGTTAACGACTCCCATGCCCATAACTTGGCCCATAAATTTGATGTTTGATTTTCATGGCTTCAAAAAAAAAGAGAAAAAAAAACACAAACTTAAACTCCAAAACCAGGCAGGGCTTTAACGACTCTTTCGCCGCGAGATGGCTAATCTGTTAATGTGAGAAGACTTGCAGACCGCAGTGAAAGGTGAGCCCGTAATCCCCCAGATTCTGTGGCCACTTTCCCCTGAAGAAAATAAAAAAAGAAAAAACCAAATAAAAAGAGAACCGAGTCGCCTGGCTTTTAATTTAATTAGCAAACCAAACTAATCAAACCCAATGCTTTGGGTGGGGCCCCATGGAAATGGAGAGGAAAATTAAAGGCAAAAACTAGACTAGGAAAATGAACTTCCAGGTGGATTATCGGCAAGGGTTGGCAAATGGCAAACAAATGCGATAATAGTTGGCAAAGTCATTGGCTAGACAGACGGGATGGTCGACCAGCCAGCCAGTCAGCCAGCCAGCAAAAACCCACAACAACAACACGAAATTGAAGAAAATTACACTAAATTGGCTTCAATTATTGTATTAATTTGGGTTCCGTGTTGCTTTCCGGCTTATCCCTTTTGGCCTCGACTTTTACTTGCGTTTTTCTTCTGTGTCTTCTGACTGACTCTGTGTCTCTTTTTTTGTATTTTAGGTTTTTTTCGGTTCGGTTCCGATCTGCGAGCAAACATTTTGTTTTTCTAACTCGAAGCTGGCATCTTGATGAGCCACTTCTGGATTGGGCTTTAGTTGAGTTATTTGAAAACGAAATTATATTAGACAGTCCACAAAAAGGTTGCCATTGTCCATTGACGTTGCAATGTGGCTGAACAGTGGTTGGGTCTGGGTTTTTAAGGCTTAGAAATTGGAGGATTTTGTGTTTAGTTTGGAATGTAAAGTGTTGGAGGAAAAGAAACGGGTGGAAGTAGAATTTTTAAATATTTTAATTTGGTTTGTAAAGTATGATATTTTATTATTTAAACGTGTCTTTACTTTTTTGTAGTATTTAAGTAACATATTTAAGTTTACCTAGTTTCTGTTGTATATTTTTTTTTTGCCTGTTTAATATCTTTACGACTCTGACTGATGTTGCAGTTGTCGGTGTCGTGCAGGAAGTCAGAAGCCTCGTCTTGACTTGGCCAAGAGGAAACTGACGATTATAGTCCGTAAACCCCTAGATGTCTGTCTTGCCAAGACTCTTTTTTTATCAAGAAGCAAAAAGAGCAGACGGAAGAACTTAAGCTAGAAGAATATTCTAGAATATACATACATATGTACTTCTGAGTCTTCATTTCTACTTATTTCACTTTAAAATGTTACCAAATCTTGAGAGATAATTTCAGTAGATATTATATATAAAATATATTTCACAAACTACGGAGTTCTATTTACCATATTTTACATATTTAAAGTATTTTCTATTTGCTTTTCTATAACCTTTTATAAATAATATCTGAGCACACTTCAAAATTCTCATCTAGCGTTTTCTGGAGTTTCTTCTTAACAAACGTTTAGGCATTTAATTTCATTACCAAAAACTTCAAGACTATTATTTTTTAAGGCAAAACTTTCCCCTCTAGCAATTCTCCATTAAAAATCCACAAAACTCACCAAGAAATTGAAGCTGGAGCGGCAATAAAAACACAGCACAAACCACACACAAGTTCACTGGGGAAAAATGTTGCTCTTTATTTACTGATTTCAAGCTAAAATCTTGTTTAGAATTTCTTCTCTGTTTTTGTTTCTGGACACACGTAAAAACAGTTAATTGTTGATTGAAAAGTTCAGCAGGAAAAGTGCGGAAAAGTGGGTTAGGCGGCACCGTCACGCACTTTTAGAAGTATTTTTTTAAGGACGCCACGTGTGGCAGGAGAGGCTCTCGGCCTCTCCCTCGGGGAGATTCTTCCCCCGGCACTGAGAGTCTCTGGAGAATCTGGAGCTAACTGTTCTTTTGGCAACCCGAGCGGCTTCAAAGCCGAATAGCGAATGCGGCAATTGGCAAACTGGCGGCTAAAAAGCCGCAACAGCAACAGCAACGTCGGCGTCGGCAGCAACTTTTGGTAGGCAGAACAAAAAAAAATGTGTAAGAATTGCACATATCGATATATATATATACGTATATATATTTGCACTCTCTCCCTCTCTGTCCGGCAGGGCCTCTCGCTCGGTTGCATGCGAACTGCGAGCTGCAGCAGCTGCAGTCAACATGTTGCTGGTGTGCTTTTGTGGCTTTGTCGCCCACCACGCGGCGCACAGAACTCACCACAGTCTTGCGAATTCGTATCCGTAACTGCAGCTGTATCTGTATCTGTGGCGGTGTATCTGTATCGGTGAGTTCGCCAAAGGGCCCGAATGTGTGTGTGTGAGTGTGTGTTGCGTGTGCTGTGTGTGAGGGTATCTTTGTGTGGGCATGCACGTGTTTCTGCCAAAAGGATTTGAACCCGCCATCCGTAGGACCTAGCTCAGCTGTGTTTTTGTTGGCCAAAGGCACTGGGAAAAAATATTGGAAGCTTGGAATATATTCTTCTTTTAATAAAAATAAAATAATTGCCTATAAAATATTTTGTAATATTTATAAAAAATATTTTTCTTGAAAAACAATTTTTACTAACCCTAAAATGATTTTTTCTTCATTTATTTCTATTTTATAAAAATATTTTATCATAGAAAACAATATTTGTTATTGTTAAAAATGTTATATATTTAAATTATATAACTAAATTGATGTTTATTGAGTTCTGAATTATTTTTCTTTCTTCAAAGAAAAATTTGCAAGCTTTAAAATATCTTTGTTACCAAAACGAAATATAATAAATGCAAACAAATAGTTTAAGTATTTTAAAAAATATCTTTCCCCAAAGAAAACTTTTCAAATCCCTTAAATTATTTTTATTTCATTTAAAAAATAAATTCTTTTAGAAATAAGTATTTAAAATGATAATAAAATATTTTAAAATTCTCTGCTAACTTTTAACTTCAACTAATTTCATTTCCAGTAAGTTCTTAATTATTTTTCCCTGTGCAATGTTGCCGCTGTTGCCTGTTGGTATTGCTGTTGCCGTTGTGGGCTTGTCGCCTGACTGACATTTCCTTTTGATGCGCCTACGTGCCCGCTTTGGCATATGCATTAGTTTGGATCCAAAGGGGTTAAGTGTGGGCTGTGGGGGGAGGGGGACTGGGGGCAACTTCAATGATCGAACGTGACATTTTAGCCCCACACAACCGGGCAGAACTCAGAACTTGGAACTCGGAACTTGGAGCTCGAAACGCGAAGCTCAAGACTTGCGCAGAGCAGCGGCAGGGAAAATCGAAGGGGAAAACACACACTGGCTTGAGTGAGTTTTTCCCGCCGCGAGTCTGTTTTTTCTCACAGTCAATTGCATTGTTTTTGTTCAACGCCCAACAAGCGCCCCGCTAATTGTGGGTGTTGTTCTTGTTTTTTGGGTGATGTAACCACAAGTTATAATTTGTGTGTGTGGCTAACAAGGCAGCAATGTCTATTATTGATATTAAGACTTACAATAAAGTAATCTAGGAAATCTAGGAAAATTCTTTATGCAGTTTATATAGATTCCTGATGGTTGAATCATATTTAACATCAATATTTTCTCAATGAAATTAACTGACTCATAGTTAAATATAATCTTTTTAAACTATCAGGAAGTTCTTTGCTTCTAAGCCGCATTTGAATGGCTAATTATTCCTTATAGATTTTTCTCACACCCACATTTCCCAGGCACATAATCCCGGCCATTCTCAATGACAGGAAATAATCCTAAAAGGACCAAAGGTCACGCCCTTTTTCCTTAAGAAGTCAAACACTAATTACAATGCACACACCTCGGGGTCACACACTTGTTGTCTGTTAGCTGCTTATCTTTACAACATAATCTGATCCTTTCCAAGTGACCGCAAAGTACGGTTTCTATTCTACCCAAAACGGTTTTCGATTTTTCCCACTAATCAACGAGATTTTCCCTCAACTCAACGGCAATTTATGGCCAACAAAACGAGGGGCGCAAGCACATGTTCTTCCATTTGGCCACATAACAAAAGGCCAAAGTGGCAGACAAAAGGCAGGGACAGATGCAGATACAAGATACGGATCTGGGGATCGCAGCAGCAGAAGCAGCAGCAGCAGGAGCAGACTCTTGGTATTTATTACATCATAGCCAGAAGGGGTGAAGAAATCACAGAACTTGAAAACTGAAAAACCGAAAGTGCCAGGAGGCAGAGAGACCTATAGACCTACATAGCCACGGTCTCAGGATGAAGAGGGGCCCGTCATTGTTTCCCTTTCATTCAGACTCCGACTACGACTCCGATTCAGATTCAGATCCAGAGATTCCAGATCCCCCGAGAAAGGAAGCCAAAGGCAGGGAGCAATAAATCAAAGGCATAAAGTTGAATGCACCAGAACGGAGAGGTTGAGGTTGAGCCAAAAGGCGGATGCAAAAGTCGTCACCAGCTCTCGCCAGGTTGGGAACCTGAAAGCGAACCTTGAGAACCAAAACCAAACCGAGGTCCTACCTCAATGAGAGATCTTGAAAAACAAATCTGAATGCGTAATACATGAAATACAAAAAAAATGAATATAAAAAGAGGAAAAAGGAAGCGGACCATGTGACGTTTGTTTTGAGAAACGTCAGCTGAGCTGAGAGCCAGAAAAGGGTTTCAAAAAGCGGGGAGCGATAATTCTTTGGGTTTTTTATGCTGACTTAAATCAGGGTTGTGCGGTTTCCCATGATTTTATACTGAACTTCTATAGTGTTTATTATTTGTAAAATATTATAAAGTAAAAAAAAATATCCTATGTAAAATTTAATAATTTCTATTTTATATAGAACCTTTTTTTAATTAAAACCCAATACTTTTGGCTCCTCCATTTTTCATCTCTTTCATAAAGGGTTCAAGATGCTGTACATTCTTTTGGGGGACAGGGAAAAACTGGCATAATTTGCTTAAAGAAACTTTTCCAATTTATAAATGACAAACACAAAAAGCGAGCGTCCCCGGGTATAATGATTAAAACTTGGAAATGAACGCCTTTCTAACTCCTCCTTCGATGGACACTTCTACTTCTACACCCCCCCTGCTCCTTTCTAATTAAAGTGCTTTGGAGATTTGCATAAAAGGAGTCCTTCCTTTCGTCCGTCCGGAGCACAAAAAAGGAGCAAACGTTTAAGCATTAATCAAAAAATCAGCTGAAAATTAAAAACGAAGCCCGGGAACAAAGTGAAGGAAGCACAAAGCAAAAGGTACGACAGCAAAGGAAAAGGATAAAAATGTGCTGATGAAGCGATGGTTAAAACTCCAAAGTGGGGGGAAAAAAAAAGAATACACAAAAAAGAAAGGATTGTCTGGCAATGTTTCGGGAATTTTCCAAAGGGCAGCAGACGGTGGTTTATCTGGGGGTGGTGGTGGTGGGACTTAAAGTTGGTCGCCACGGGAAGGTAATTTACAAGAAAAAATGCTCCCTAAGAATATTTCTCACTAATAGCTAAAGTTTTAAGTAAGAGAAAAATATTTAAGAAGGTTTACCTAATTGAGCTGTTACTTACTTTTAAGAAAGTATTCTAAATAAAAGTTGGTTCAATATCTACTAAGTTTTCTATAAAATCTCCTTTATATAATTTCCTTTATTTCTCTAACAAATATAAAGTCTCTGATTATATAATTCCTGAGCAACTCTATTGGAATTTTCTTTTACCTTTGCTGGCTTACATTAATTTCGTATCTTCTCCTACATGAATTTCTTAATTTGGGTCACCTTTTCCCACATGTAAACCCACCAAAGTTTCAGATGCAGATGCACATGCAGATACAGATACAGATACATGTGAGGCAGCAACGCCCAGACACGTGTAAGCCTCTGGGCTGCCATACCCCCCCCTTTCAACCTCATAAATATATGAAACACACATTTCACTTGCTATTATTTGGGCTGGTTGCTGGCTGTCGTTGTTGTTTATGTACGAAATGAGTGTCTCGGTTTCTTCTTATTTTCGGTTGTTTTTAATGATGAGAGACTGGGAGTGGGTTTTTCGGTTCCCGTCAGTCCAGTTCTGAATCAACAGCGATGAAGCTGCCAATCTGCACTTCAGTGAGCTCCACATCCAACCCGCAGCCACCTTTTATTCGAAGCCAAGCCAATCCGCAGAGTGCAGAGAGAGAAATAAATCTAGTCAACTTTTTAAGTAAACTTGTAAATAAATCTTCTAATTTTATAAGAAGATATTTTGTAAGTAGTAAGAAGTTAAGAATGTTGTACCTCTTAAGGGAACTCTATTTAAAAAAAAATATTAAAAGGAGAATGATATTTTTTAGTTGAAGAAAGTAACATATATTTTTCTACTCCTATACCAATTTTCAGATTAAATTCTTTACTATTTGAGGAACTAGAGGTATTTTAATAGCTCTCTAACAGCAGAAAAGGCACAACGCCAAAAAGTATGCAATATGTTTTGCTCACTAACTCGTCCAAATTTCAATATTTTGAAATTTAAAAAACGAAATTAATGTCTTAGCTTTCAAAGACCCAATTGAGTTCAAATGCTAAGAGTCAACAGTTGTTATGTGCGCAAACAATTTTATTTCCTGTGCAAATTCCCACCGTCACTGACTGAGCACAAAAGCGAGACAAAGCGCTGGAGTTCCCAGAGAGAAGGATGCGGATGATGTGGATGCGAATGCGAAATTCTCGCAGTGGGTCGGCGGTTGTTTAAGTGGTCCTTGATAAGCGGCTGCCAGCTTAAAACCGTAATGCGCTTTACCAACTTCACTTCACTTCAGCCTCCAGTGCACAAATATATATTTGCGTGTGCGCCGATACATATAAATGAGCACAAACACATCCAGATATATATATAAAACACAGATATATATATATATTTTAAGTAAACCTTTCGAGCTGCTGATGAAATATCAATATTGAAGCAGTGGCTGAGGAAATTTTAATTCGATAGTCGTGAGAGACGACGAAAAATATAAAAAAAGGAGCACAAAAAAAAGGAAAAGAGATTGCATTCGTGTGTTGTTCAGTTAGTGGAAGCGTTAAAAATGCCACTGATTTCGCCCCGATTTTTGTTGCTGTCTTTTCATTATTTATTTAATGGCCGACAGGTGCAGATTCGACTCGATTGCACTGTTTTCCCATTAAGAAATGAAAAGAGTTAACGAGTGGCCGCTGTCCAGGGTGGGTTTAAAATATGTGCCAACAAAAATTTTAGCGTAAAGTGATATTAATAAATGGCAAACAATTTTAAATTTTTATATGCATTTGCCAATTAGTTGCAGGTCTATAAATTTTTATTCAATTAAGCGACATTTGTGGAGCACATATGCAATTTAAATTTAATTAAAATAAATCCAATTTAAATGGAAATTGTTTTGTGTTTTTTTTAGAGAGAGGAGAACTTTTTTTCATTCAGCAGTAATTACAGATTAGATTGATTTTTCAATAGAATTTTATATGTAATTGAACTCTTTAGCTTTTTATACAATAAGTCAATTTGCTATAATTAATTACAAGCTGGTTTAAAACATTTTTTATAAATTTCTATGTGAGTATTGTTTAAATGAATTTTTTATTTGAAAATGTAATTATTTCATTTAAACAAATTTGCTTTATTTGGACGAAGTTAAGTTAAGAATAAACAATGTAAAATAATTTAATGTCTAAACTGCAACTTAGATGCATCAAACTATAGTTATATTAATTGTTAATATTAATTGTTAATAAAAAAATATTTAATTTTAAAATGGTTAAGATTTATAAAATGTTACTTCCTCTTTATTTTTAATTTAAACGAGCTTTCTAATTTATTTTATATATTTTTGAAAATTGAAAATATCTTTGTTTTGACATAAATTATTATAAGTCAATAAATATTTATTTTAAATAAAGAAATATAAAATTTTTAATGTCTAATAATAATTTTAATAAAATATATGCATGTTTTTATAGAAACTTTAAACGGTTGTCTTGTTTTTGGTATTTTTAGAGGCTTAATTGAGACTTTAAATTATTTATTTTTGCAAATTGAAACTTTGTTGTTTTTGTCCTAGAATTAAATGGTAAATAAATATTTTTTGAAATATTTGCTAAATGTTAATTTAAATGTCTAAAGACAATTAAGCAAACACAAAACTTAAGTTCCTTTTTTTTCCTTAATTATGAATTGGTTTTAATAAAATATATTACGTATCCACTGCTAAATCACTTTTAGAAATCAAAATTGAGCTACAAATGCTGCTTAAAAGCCCATTTAGTTATTCACGAATTTCAAAACGCTCTCTTTTCCCAAAAAATTAAATGTTTCATTTAGCAATTTGTCAGAGATAAACGTGTGGCTTCAAAACTTACTTGCTGTTGACCCAAAACAAAGGCTTCGCTAACTTTTGTCCCGAGAGTCGTTCTCTGTCGTTGTTTTTTATTTATTTTTGTTTATATTTTGTGGCTTGCAGCGAAAGTTGTTGCAGTTAGTTTCGAGTTGATGTTTATGTTTTGAGTTTTATATATTTTTAATTTATACACAAAAGTTGCACGAGGAGCAGTAGCAGGAGCGGCCAAGAGTCAATGTCACACACATGACACGCGCACGAAACACCAACACAGAGGCACTTTCGACTTTTTACAGTTAGAGCTGCGGTCAGCGACTAACAGCGGCTAACAAGTTGGTCAACTGGTTCCAGACAATAAAATTTGCGCCATAAATCAATTCAGTTTGAAGTTGTTGTCGTCGTCCGTTCGTTCGTTCGTTCCGCTGCAAGTGTCACAGCAACTGGATTCTGTGACTCTGACTGGATTTTCATCCCAAAAAGCCAGGCCCGATCTTGGCCAGTCTGTGCCAGCCGCCTGCCTGCTGATGACTAAGATTTATTTGTCGCAACTGCCAACAGCCAAGTGCTAACTGGCCACTGGCAACGGGCAACTGGCAACTGGCGACATCGGCTGCTGGCGGGTAACTGCACAAGGACGACTGGCAGGATGAACCACGGAGCCTGTTGTCCCGGCAATTTTTGCAGCATTTCAGCCCAAAAAGGGGGTGGCATTGGCCGTGGCCGTGGTTACAAAAAAAATATACTCCAGTACTCCAAGGAGAAAAAATAAATAAAAATACATATAGCCGCGCACTAATACGCAGGCAAATTGAAAAAGGGAGTTGGAAATAAAAATGGAGCAGCAAACCATCAACCGCAGACGTCGACGGCGCGCCGCTGCCGGCTGCAATATTTTTTTCTAATGAAGCGCGATTTGCGCTCAAAAAAGCGGGGAAAACTTAGTACTTTTTTGCTGGGCTTTATATATTTTTTCTGGAGTTTTTTTTCGAATTTTTTATCCATGATTTGGAGTTGTTTTGTGAGCAGAAACGGTCTGGGTATATTTTTTAAGAGCTTATTTATAATTTTATTTAAAGAGAGTTTCTAGCTTATTGGGAATTTAAAATTGAAGTTTTTAAAGACTTAATTCATATTATTAAGATTGTAAATCTTAAATAAAATTATATATAATTTTTTTACATATAAGACCAATTTAATTCTAAGCAAGAAAGTAATTTGTGTAGAGAAATAATTAATTAAACACGTTTAGGCTATTTCTTGCACTTTTATTTAATTTTAAATATATTTACATACCTATTAAAATCCTAATAATTAAATACAAAAGTTATTTACCCCTTTTCTTGACAGTTTTTCATTTTTGGGTAAATTTCCTAACTAAAATATCAACAAAACCCCCAAAGAATTGAACAACTAATAACCTCATAAAGTCCTTTTCTCTCCTTCCAAAATTGGGGAAATATTTCAAGACTTGTACTTATGGTTCCTTGACTTTTCTCCCCTCTAAACCAACTTCGAGTGCAATATTGAGCCAAAAAATCTGGCAAGTAAATCAAAGGCGCGAAAAAAAATATTTGTACCTAGCAACAAAAACTCACCAATGCCAACGGCCCATTCTACCAGAAACCAGAACTTTGTGCCGCCTCCCCCTATTTTATATACAATTTATGTGCCTGCAAAAAAAGGCAACAAAAATGTGGAAAAATAGAGAAATCAACGCTTTGAGCCACCCTGCAAAATGAGGGTGAAAATATAACTCCCACAGAAACCGCCGGCATTTCAGGCGAGGCGGAAAAAAAAAGTGCTAAAAATCCAATATGGCCACAATTTGCCAAGAGAGCAAGAAAGAGAGAGAGCGAAAGAGAGGCAAGTAGTGGGGGAAAATAAGGTGGAAAACCTTTTTATCTTACTGTTCTGTTTTCCTCTGAGTTTTTTCTTGTTTTTTCCTTTTTTTCTTTCTTTTTAATATTATTTGCCTTGGCAACGCAGCGAGACGAACTAAGTAAGCGGGTGGTTTTTTTTATTGAGGGTGGGGTGGGGTAGAGGGTGGTGGGTGGTGCTTTCTGTGTGTGGGTGTGGGTGTCGCGCTGCCAAGAAAGTGAATAAAAAAAAACTCCGCCCCCTTTTTAAGACGAGCGTCTGCGCGAAGGTGAAGCCGAAACGCTGGCAGAACGCCAACTGAGGCAGCGAGAGCTCTCTCTTTCTCTCTCAGCCAAACACACACACACACACCCTCATCTCTCTTTCTCTCAGAATGAGTAATTAAATGCTTATTAACGGCTGGCTGAGTTTTTTCGCTAGTCGCACGCCATAATTAAACTCAGTGCTCGTTTCTCGAGTGGAAGTATCGCCGCCGCCGTCGTCGAGTATTTGTAATTGCAACCAACCCCCTGGCGAAATATATACATACATATATATTGAGCCAAAGTACTGGAAAATGCTGCACCCAACCCCTAAGGGTATCCCGAATGCAGTTCACCAATTTGCGGTTCTTTTTGCAGTTTGAAAAAAATACAACGAAAAAGATACCGCCTTCATCTTGCGCCATTTTGGAAAGTGCAATTGAGGGATTTTAGAAAAATAAATAAAGAACATGATCTCATGAAAAAAATACAGGAAAATTCTATGATTGATTAAAGATATATAAATATTTAATTAAGGTTTAACGGTATCACAAAAACTCTGTTTAAATAGCTATCTAAAATGTATATTTCTCCAAAAGCATTTTAAATACTTCCAAATATGTATGCCCCTTATCTGAAATTCCAAAAAATAATCATTAAAAATATCTCTAAAAAATCCTATTATTAAATACATTTTTAAAATATCTAAAATCTATTACATAACACTCTCAAATCAATAAATTACCCACAATACCATAAATAAATTATAGAGAAAGCCTCAGGCAATTTTAAAACCCCTCCCAAATATTTCTACAGCCTTAACTACTTCCTAATTGTAATTAAAATCAGCCAAAGAGTTCACTGAACCCCAATAAAACACACCTATGAATAGTTTTCTACCAAAAACTACACCCCAACTAAATTTAATTTGTTCATTAAAATTTTTATGTTACATCTTTAACGGTCATTGGGTTGGGGCGTTCCATTCCACCATAAACGTAATAATTATCCGGACGATCAACTCCAAACGAAAATCGTTTTATAATAGGAAACGTATAAATAAAATGTATAAAATGTATTTAATTAAGTTAATTGATTTTTGGACGAAATTGAGCGCTTATTTTGCGGCTCATTAAAATGCCATTAAAATTAGATCTTTTGTGTGCGGTTTTAGTTTTCAATTCAAATTAGTTTTTGTACAAAACATTTCCCTCTAATATTAAGTGGGGTTAAGGGGTGGTATTTAGGGTAAAATTTAGCCTTTGGCCTGGTAAATCAATTAAAAATATAGATTCAAGGAATTATTAACATAAAAAGCTGCTAAATGGGCTTATGTTTGGATTTCTAATTAATTTGTTGGCTTATTTTCTCTGAATGATTTTATTTATTTTACCTCTCGATCTCTTAAAGTCTCTGTTTTAATTAATATTGATTTTATTTCATGAAACTCACCTTTTAAATTCCTCGTTTAACCATAAAAATTCCCTTTTCTCAATTAACCATCGATGCTGAGCACTTAATTTGCCTTTTGGCCCTTTGCCCATGGAAATGCCATTCGAATTCCATTCCCTCGAATGACTGACTCATTTTTCCAATTGTTTCCCTTTTTTTTTTATTTTCCGAAAAATGACATTACACAGATTTGCATAAAAATTGAAACTTCTTGAGGACGCACAAACACACCGATACGGGAATTAGGGAAAAGCAAGCCTTTCAGCCCGAACTCTTTCTTTTCTTTTTTGTTGGGTTTTTTTTGGGTATATTCCTGAAGGAGTTTTTCCTCTCAGTTCCCCGCATTTTTCCCTCTCACTGTTCGAGGCGAGCGACGCGGACAAACTGCCGGCGTAAATGTGGAAAGTTGCCATCAATTTTCGGAGGAGGAAAACAAGACAAAGGCCGAAAGCTGTGCGTGTGCCATAAACTCAGAACTTGTTCAATTCGGTTAGGCGAAAGGGTTGAGAGCACCCAGTTCTAGTGGCCTTCCGTGGGGGGGATGAGAGAGAGCAGGGGTGGCAGAGCCACTTCCAAACACCGAAATGCGAAAAACAATAACACAAAATGCGTCACGCACAACAAAAACAGCAGCGGAAGCCGCGGACGGGGGACGCGGACTCTTCCGCGGCGTTGGAAAAGTGCGTCATGCCAAAGGACACTCAGAATGGCTCTCCATAAGGACACTCTCGCTGTGTGTGTGTGTGTGTGTGCCAGAGAGAGTGTGGTCAGCGTGGAAGTGTCAAACGTTTAAGGGGTTAGAGGTAAAAGGGTTGCATTCCGGTTAGTGGGGGATGCAAAGTGCCACAGGAAGCAACTAAGTGCCAGCCAGATAGAGATGCACATGGTTTGGGTGCCCCGCGCTTCGCTTCCCCGGTTATGTACAGTGGTCGCCAAGGAAAATGGGTTTATAATTGGCAGAAGGACTGCTTTATATTTTATTGTTGAATTCAAACTTAAATGCTTAAATTCTAGGCTTATTAAAAACGCTTTTAAGTTCAGTAATAGCTTTGAAATCTGTAACCTTATTCCACAAATTGTACACTTATTTATCAATTAAATGGAGGACTTAATAAATATTTATATTTTGTGATATATTTATTATATTTTATTAATTTAACATATTTCCTTTAAATATCTTAAAGACTGTTTATCTTAAAGAAAACATTTTCCCATTTGGATTTATTTATAATCAAATAAAATTAAGTATATTTCAAAGTGATATTTTTTGATAATGCCTCTAAGCTAAACAAATGATAAAATTTATTTTCTCATTATTTATTTTAAAAATGTACAAAGTATTATACTCTATAGTCGTAAGTTCTTATTGTTCTAATTACCTAGAATAAAGAACACAATATTTCCTCATAATTTAAAATAAATATATATTTCATTGTAAAATAGTTTCCAAATAAAAGTCATGAGTATCTTATTTAAATATAAATGTGTCTGGAAAATTGTAAAATAAATATCCCATAAATTGTAGTATTAAGGTTTTAAAAGTTGTTCTTAATTTTAGGTACTTAAATATCTAGAATTTTGCATAGGTTCAAAAATTTATGTATACATTCGGCTCTCTTTATTATTTTCCTTTCTTTTAATTTAATTTTCCTCTAAAAATTTCCCATCAACCACTGTAAAAGTAAACATGCCAGAAAATGCAATTGAATTTTATTTGAATTTATTTATCTAATCTTGTTAAAACACAGAAATAAATACACTGCACACTCGCCAAAAACAAAATATATACATTTCTAAAGATGCCACTGATCGTTGATCATCTGTTGTATTTTTCTTTACATTTATTTTTTATTTTAACAATTAAACGAAAACCCGTTTTGCCGCCCGATGTTAGAGATATAAGTAAATAAAAGGGTTAACTAAGGGTTGGATTTCCTTTTTTTTTGGGTATCGAACTAGAAAGGTGGTCGCGGTTGGGTCAGAACTTTAAAATTCACATTTTTCTCGAGCGAAAACATTTGCTTGCCTCAAAAACCCGCTCACTCATCGACACAGAAAGAGGGGAAATTGATTTATATTCCACTCGCAGGCGATGTTTGCGATGTTTGTGTTCGTGTTGAGCGCTTTCCTCGTTTCTCAGACTCCGCCCACTTTTTGTATTGTTTAGCTTGGCGGAATCACTCGTCGTGCGATGTTTTGTGAGTGAGTGGAAAAAGCGATACAGGGGCGATGTTTTGAGTGAAAAAGAGATACAAGTGAGGGGAAAAATCTTAAGCGATGTTTAGCGGCGGCACTGATTTTTCATAGTATTCTATGAGTTTTTTACAGTTCTTGTGAAGGGGAAACTGTTCCCAGGTCCTTTTTGTGCGGTTTTAATAAATGAGAAGAGGATTAGATCTTTGCTAAATATATTTAAAAATATTGAACTATAAGGAAAAATTTTGAAGTATATTTTTTACTTAGTTTTTAGTGTAGTTTTTTGTTGTCTTACAAAAAAAGCGAATAATTTATGACAAAGAGTTTGCAAATTAAGAATTTTGTCCTTTCCTTTTGTGCATCTATTAGAAAGAATTTTTTAGGGATATATTTCTGGGTAGCTTTGTGAGTCTTTGCCTTTTTGTTGCTTTTAAATATAATCATATTCTATTCTTATTTGTAAGATTAATTTTTTAAACTTACAAAAATATTTTTTCCTCTTCTGTTTCTGTTTTAAAATCTTATCTTTATCATAAAAACCGTAATTACTTTAATGCCTTTTTTGTCGACACTTTTTTCTAAAATTTCCCTAAACTCTTTTCACTTTTTTTCAGTTCCTAAACCTTAAATTGTTATGATAAAAACCCGAATTAATTATTTCCCGATTTATCAGTATGTTTTTCTAAAATTTCCCTAAACTGCTCTCACTGAAGGCTCAAAAGTGTTCCCAGATCCCTTAATGCTTATTAGAAAACATCGCCTAAGGGATGAAATCTTGGCTAGATAAGCCGAGATTCTCAAGAGTTATGTCTCGGCTAATTTAGAAACAATTACAAGTTTAATTTGAATGTTTTTTATATTAAAACAATTAAACAAGGAATAACTAACACTCCTGGACCCACTCTCTCCTTCTCTTCCTTAAGAATGCAGAATCTCCGTCACCTAGAAGACTTAAAATCGCATAGTTAAAGCGAAGAAACTGCCGTGTAATTGCTGTGTTAAATTAACATAATTGATGTGCCGTGTGCCCCCCGAGAAAGCTTCTGGCGGACACTCTGCTGTGCAGGGAATCCCCCCAAGTCCCTTTTTTTCCTCTCTGTGTTTTTTAATGGCCAACAAAGGCCCAGCAGGTGGCTTATTCAAAGTCGAAGACGAACCAGCAGGAGCAGTCGCATTGATTCTCATTTGCTTGTTTACTCTCCCGCCCGTCTGGCAAATCCAATAAGCATTGAACAAATTTCGCAATATCGCAATATGCGAATCTGCAGCATCACTCCCGGTTAATTGATTTTTATTTGACGCGCGCGCCGCTCGCTTTCCCCTAAGGAAATTGCCATCAAATGGAAATTAATTTCTTGTACGCGGCCATTCAACCCTTGGTCAAGGATTTTTGTGATGTCCTGATTTTTGCTGGCGACCTCTGTTGGTTATGGTGATGCTGGAGTATCAGCAGGGAGAGTTGTGCTCCCCTGGCGGCAGGCAAGGGAAATAATTATTAATCCTATTTGAAGGACATTAGAAATTGGTGGGGAACTTGGCTGTAAGCAGGAGCACAGTGGTGCTAGATTTATTTCTTAAAAAAAGGAATCCTCTCAAAAATAAAAGAAGGGGTTAATTTTCTTGGCTTTGTAAATAATGTGTAGGTTTATTCACTTTTTATTAAATATACATTTTTATAACATTTTAGGCTTCATATATTACAATTTAAGTCATTTTCTCAGTATTTGCTTTAACAAAAACGGTTGTTATGAATAATTTACCTTATATTATATTTGTTTATTTATTATTTAATTTTTTATTTATTTTATTATTTAATTTAATAATTAGATATTCGAGTTGATATCGTATTCAATTATTTCGATGCATTTTTTAGTTTAAATCTATTTCGAATAAAAATTCTGTACATGAAAAAACTTTTATCTATAGCTTTTTTAGATGTATTTAACTATCCTTTAATAGTATAGCAATAATTAATACAATATTTTTCTTATAACATTTAAAAAGTGAACTCCTTAAATATAAAAATACTTAAATTAACTTAACGCTTTATTACCATCTATATTTTTTCGCACTCAAGTACCTTCCTTTTTTTTTAACCGAAACCCATTTGATCCCTACCTTTACCTTTACCGTTAGGCAAAGTCGTTATGAAAATCCGCAAAAGGTAAATGAACCGTTATCAATTGCGTAACGGTTTGCTCGTCCTTGCACACCACATTTTTTCGCAATTAAACGTGCCCAATGCAAATGCCAGGATATAGATAAAAAGCCAGCGATATGCGTGTGTAGAAAAAAGGGTTGCAGATCCTTGGGTTGAGTGCGTATCTCTAAGATGCATCCGTGAGGTCGTTGAACTTGGAGGGGTCCGTAGGACATCCGAAACCGTAAGGGGTTTTACGTCCGCCTCAAGGAAAGTGTCTAAATTGATACGATCCTTACCCTTAGTTGTTAATGTTTGTAAAAAGAGATCTGCTGAAGGTCAAATAAAATGTTACAAGGGTACGAAAGGGGGGTGAAATAAAATATTTGAAAAGCTCAATACTTAATGGAAATATAGATATTAAAACAAAGACAAGAATTGGTTAATATAAAGGAATTAATAAAATGATAATATATAAAATATAAAATATAGAAAGCTTAATTAGGTGATTCTCATCTATTTTAAATATATGTATTCTTTTTGTGAAATTCTTTTAAGTATAACAAAATATCATTTAAATATTATATTTCCCTTAAATAACATTTACACTTCACTTTTTCTTGGTTAAACACTTATTATATCTTAATTTTAAACACTTTATGCTGGTCGACAGCCCTCCAAGAGCACGGTATTAAGTTCCTACGACTATTTAAAGGAACGTAGGAACTCTATACCTCGCTGATGGCAAAAAGGCTTCGTTTGTTTCGGCTTTAGGTCCTCCTCACTCGCTCTTAAACTGCACTTCATGTGTCTACTTAGGTGGCTATTTTCGGCAATGTTTGACTTGTCGCCCAGACATAAGCTGCAATTAGAGTCATAAACGGATTATGCTTGCCAAGATATTGGCTTGGGCTCAATCATGAAATTGGCTGCCAATACTTTTGGCAAATAGCAAAGTCCCAAAGGCAACCGGATTTTCCCATCCATCGCTTCCCTTTCGGCAGCGTCTTAAAATTTTATGTTTGCACATTAGCTGGCGCCGTTGCCTGCAAAAAAATGTATAAAAAAAGAAAGGCAGAAAAATTGAATGTAAGTAAAGTTGTAGATACTTTGGCTAATGCATTAGCCACAAAAAGTGAGTGTGTGTACTTGTGTATTCCCAAGATACAGATACCGCATATATAGTATGTCTGCCGCCATGATTATCCAGTTGAGTGTTGGCATTTATTTGATTTGCACTCGAGTCGATGGGAATCTGAAATTAAGACAATTTCAATGGCTGAATTAACCTTGAATTGCGAGTGCAGGGAATATCCAGAGAATTGCCAACTGATTTTTTACAGAGAAAATAAAAATAAAGACTATTAAATGGATAATAAATATAAGCAAGCCAAAGTTACAATCACTTAAACCGAAATAAATGTTAAATAACTTTTAATGTAGCATTTAAATTATACATATTAAATTTTCTTGTAAATATATATTTTTATAAAATACTTTGACACTTTTTTAAGGGAAATTACAGAATTTATTTCAAATAAACTTTTTTAAATGTTTATAAAACTTGATCACATGAAATATAAATATGAAATGAACATATATTTAAAAGAATAAATTTTCCTTTTTTTTATTATAAAATAAAATATTATTTCCCTAGTGCACAGTACTTGTTCCTATATAAAGTCACACCCCACACGCTAATTACCGACTGCAAAACGTTAAGAAACTAATCAACTTGATTGATTTATCTGACAGAACTGCACAAGTTGACATTTCAAAACGGCGACTCTTTAACGCCCACAACAACTACGGATACAAAAGCACTTGACTGCACACAAATTATCATTTGAATTATATGCTAAATAAATGCATTCGATTGTAGCACCCGTATCCGCTGGATACATTTGCTCCGCCATGATTTGCATTTAGTTTGCTGCCATTTCAGATTTGACTGTTTCCGCTGCCCCTTCAGCTATTTGTCTGCCAGCGACGTAAATCAATTTGGTTTTGGCTTTGGTCTTGGCTTTAGCTTCATACATCCACCGATGTGTGTCTAAGGTAGCCGAGGCAAATGTTTAACCACCCGCTGAGCCAACACACAGCAGATATTCAATATGTTTGGGTTCTCCCTGGGATGTCAGGCGAAGTCTTCACTGTCGCAAAAAATGTGACACCTAAGAAACGGTAGCGGAATATGTGATTTGTAAGGTTTAGAAAATATATAAAACTAGGGAAGTAACTTGGATTTATCTAACAGAATTTAATAAATAACTTTACAATTAAATCTTTTTCTTTCCAATTTAACTAGTATTTTTTGCCCAGTGACTTTTCTTCCAAAGATCCTCCACGAGATCGACCAGCCATAACTTTAAGTCCTAGACGGGTACATAAACTGACAAAGTTTGGGGTGATTAGCATCGGTGCATTTGCTGCTGCTCCTACTGTCTTTGATTGACAGTTTGCATACAGAAAAGCCAAAGAAGAGCCAAAGTCACCGAAACTCGCACATAAATCGAAGCTCGAACGCTTGGCAAACTTTCGGTTGCATCTGCAGGACTGGGTCTCGTCTGAGGTTGAGGCTTACAAAAGAGTCTTGGATTGACAGTTTTATGGCCGGGCTTGAAGTGTTGAAGTTGGCTTTGCTTAATGATCTCAGTGATCTTGATTAGCCGGCTGCTTTATGAGCTGTTTAAATATAGTGAGAGCTTAGTGTACGTTTACAATTAATGAGATGGGATGGAAATCGTGACTTAGGAGGCGTGTTAAGCGTGTTTGTGGCACTGTGAGATCATTAAATAAGCATTTGGTCACATTGGATGATGGATCTAGGGGTCCTGTGAAGTTGGTCACATTGTTAAAGCATGTTTTTAGAAGTTTGGCCACTTTAAAAAAAGGTTTTTATTTGTTATTGTACCTAGAATTATTATAAACCTAATATAAATTTATCAAACGTATAGATACTTTTTTTTGTATCTTTCTTATACCCAAACAAATCCACTCACATGCCACTTTAAGTGAATTCCACCGCGATAGCTGGCTCTGCCCACTACTGGATTGACTGACTGACCTAACATGCTTTCAAGCCATTTCAACAATCACTTTGATTGATGCCAACGGGCACAGACACAACCTCCTTCTCCTCCCCAGGCCAGGCAATTTCTCACTTAGCAAAGAATTAATTAAACCACCAAAAAACCATATCTGTTGGGGAAAAATCTCAGCGAAATAACTTGAGCGAGCCAAAACCGAAAATTAATTAAAGCAACTAAATTAAAATGTATCAAGCTTGGATACACGCCCAGACAGCGGCAAATGTGCCACGCCCCCTCCGGAGAACGTGCAGTGAAATTTTGATGAAACTTAAGTCAGTATCTTGTATCTGAGAGGGGCTTTGGGATAAGCTTATAAAAAAGATAATAAAATGGGGAAGTTGGAAAGAATTTAGGAGAAGAGGAAATGATTAAATATAAAAGGAAATAATAATACTTTTGAAATTATAAATTATTAAATTAGAGATTTATTTAAGATAAATATCTTTATAAAACATCCCGCGTTTCTGCAAGTTATTTTCAAATATGATAATAATTTGAACTTTCCAAACAATGGATAATAAAATAAAATGTGGTTGTATTAGGAAATTATGATTAATTTACTAAACTTGCTATACCATTTTTTGCTAAATTTTTAATTGAACTTCCCATTGTTCTTGTTCCCGGTTTTTTAAGCACCTTTTGTTTACTTTTTTATGCAGTCTCCCATACTGTATTTTAATTGTTATTGGGTCGGATGTTGGGTCCGCGCGAGACCCGTTTTGTCGCTCATTTGTCCAGTTTCCTTAAACAATTTTTTTTTAGCCGTGCCATTTTTACTGAGGAAGCTCTGCCCACATGGCTGCTGAAACTGGAACTGGACGGAATGATGGATGTGCACCGCTCGAGTGCCGCCGATAAGCTTAGAGAGTTGGCCGGGGAGAGAAAATAAGAAAAAAAACTTAATTAATTCATATGCATTGAACTTTAATCAAGTGGCCGGGCTGTGCAAAAGTGAAGGCCTGACCATGGCGACGAGTTCGGCGCCAGGCGGCCAGTCCAGCAGCTTCGGATACAGATACAGATACAGATACAGATAGAGGTACAGGTACAGGTACAGGCGGTGCGGCGCTCACCTGCTGCGCGTTTTAGATACTTGTGCTATTAGTGTAAACGTGCAGTTTTATGTTATGGCAAATTGCCGTTGACAGGGCCGGCGCACATAGAATGCCAGAGCCATAACTCTCGGTACAATCCAATCTGCAATCTGCAAGATACATTCTATAATTGTTTTTTTTTTGCAATTTTTGGTGGCATTTTTTTTTATCGCGCTCTCTTGTGCAATCTGCATGAGTGCACGGGAAGAAATTTAATGTTCCAGCAATCTTTGAATTATTTTTCTTAGCAGAAAATCTATTTTGATTTTATATCTTCTGCTTACAAAGCTTAATTTTCCTTTGTGTACCTCACAGATTGCACAAGCCACACAGCTGCATCCTATCCATCTCGTGTGTGTATCTTTTCAGCTCGCACATCTCTCAAAATCGTAGACATTTTCATTACGTGGTCATTACGACGCGGCAGCTATTACTATTATGCTGCATTTTATTGCTTTATAAGCGCATTTTAATTTTTGCCTTTCGCCGGGCCACGGCCACAAAATTTATGTAGCCCAAGCTTAGTGCTCGATCTCTTTCGGCGCATCTGCGGCGGCAAAAGCGAGGCAAATGCTCGTAAAAAATGCATAGCACATACGGACCGACCGATGATGACCAACTGTCGGCAAATGGACAGAGCGGCAGAAACGGCTAAAAACTAAAAAAATAAAATACGGCAACACCAACAATAAAAGCAACAGCTACGTATCATGTGCCATGTCCGTTGTCAACGCCGTCGACGTCGATGTGTCTTGTGTGTGTCTGTCTGTCTTTCTGTCTGCGTCTTGGCCACGTCAAGTGTCTTTTGTGAAAGGCAACCAAATTACGAGCACACACAGAGACAGGTGCACAGCAAGAAAAAAAAACCCGATCTTAGAGCTTTATAGGGTTTTATAAAAAATATTATAAGAATATGATTTTGTAAAGGGTTTTCAAAAAAAATTCAAACAAATAAATAATAACTTTAAAAGCTTTTATAAAAAAGTATTCAAAAATCGAATAAGTTACCGATTTAAACAAAATTAAATCATTTAGGGAAGTGTATGTATGTACATCGAACCGAAATTCGAAATATATCGATAATATCACACATTCTCATGCATAGAAATTTTAAATTTGTTTTCAAAAATATATAAAAAATGTTAATAAAATTATTTGAATCCGAAAAATGTGTCGAAATATTTGAATAGAGATTGCCTTATCATACATATGCGTAACAAAATGTATAAATATCGATTTGAAATCGGTCTTTTTGTCAAAAATCGATAGAGTACGGATTTTTCGATATTTTTTGCAACAATTCATTTAAAAATAAAACAGGGTATAAAACATAAAATATTATAATGCATAATTTAAGAAATAAATTATTCAAGAATGTTTTCATATTTTTATTAACTTCTTTAAGCAAGAAATAGAAAAACTTTGATGTAAACTCTGTATAATATGCAGATAACAACATACAAATTTTTATACAATCTCTCATTTAATTCCCCCATTTTCCTATACATTATTACTATACTATTTCCCCTTGTGTAGATGCTCAGTGAGTGCCACATCGGCAGTTTGTTGTTGGAAACGAAAGGCTGGCTCTTTGTTGCACTTCGACTGACGCTGCTGTTGTTGCAATTATTAGCAAGTCTGACAATTTAGTGCGGCTCGCCTTTGACGCTGATTGATTGCGTCTGTAAGTAATCTGTACATTTATTGAGTTATCTGCCTGGCATTTTTAATTTGTCCACCGCCTTGTGGCCCCCTCCCCGATGATGACCAATTAAAAGCAAACGGTTTCTGCACCGCAATTAAACGGCCACCAAAACCGGGTAAGTTGCAGATGCAAAACTGGCCGCCGACTCGAAATCGCTTCCTCATGGGCAGCGTAGAGGCGCCCATTAAAATTCCCAGTGCCGGTGCCTGGACAAACATAAATATTCGCACTGATTTTGACCATTTCAACCTGTTTTTTGTTGCCATTTTTGTGTGTGTGTTTTTTTACGGTGCTATTTTACGGTTTGGAGCGGCGCGAAACATGTTGTGGCAGCACTTGGACACCGAACATGGCCACGCAGCACGCAGCTTATCAATCGCGCCACTGAAACTGCATTCAGGTCCTACAAGTTTGCTATTAATTTGTGTGGGTCCCCCCGCTCCCTCTCTCACTCTTCTGTGAACCCAGAAACCCTCTTGGAAAACCCCTCCTGCTGATGATGATCGCCGCCCCCTCTCAGCTGCCAGGCTCGCCCATCTGCTTTGCATTTCAGCAGCTGCCTTGTTGAGCTGTCAGCCGGGCTGGAAGTCAGCAGAGAGAGAAATTTGGGGGTGGAAAAGGGGATATTATATATGGGTTATTTTAGTAATTGGTTATATTCAAAATTATAGTTCAATCGGGTAGGAATTAAGGTTTCTATAACTATTTAAGTTTCTTGCTGAAATGTGTGTTGTTTTTCTGCTCTAAAAAGTAGGCTATAGTTTTTGGTAACTGTTTGCTGGGTATTTTATGATACATATTATTTATTATTATTTGCTATATTGAGATTTTTGAAATATTTTTAAATGGACTTTAAGTTTGAAGAATCTTATGCAATTAATAATTGAAATGCTTCTTGTAGACGCTTCAAAGTAGGCAATGATTTATAGTAACCAAGTGGTGGGTATTAAATGGTAAATATTTTCTTGTAATATTTGCAATATTAGGTGTTTTTTTTGTAAAAGTTTCTAATGGATTATTATCCTATTATCATTATCATATCATATTATCAAAATATGTCATACATTTATGGTCAAAAAGTATATATTGGTCTTAATAATTTTTCTTTAATTTTTAATTCCATAAAAAATTGTACTAAATTATAGTTTTCAGTGCACCTAAACCTAGACTGGCTGCCTGGTTTTGTTATTGCCTGGGCGCGTGGTTATTAATGAAGTCAATCAGCAATTTTGACAGAAATTTATCTATAAGCGTCGGCATTCTGCCAGGCAACATGTTGCACGGTCTCTCCTCACTCACGCTGCTAATTTTGTGCGGCACTCAGACATGTTTTCTGGCCCCGCTGTAACTGTAGTTGCTTATCTTATTTATTTAATTTTTGTTTAATGTTAATTTGGAACCAGTTTAATTACCAGACCGGCCAGGTTTCAATTAAGGTTGCACTACGCACACTCAGAGCTCAGAGACCGTGACGAGTGTCTAGGAATATAAATATTTTATGCTGTTTTAATGCATCCTTCTAACCAAGTTACTTGTTTTTTTAATGCAATTAATTAAAGCTGAGGGAATGTAACAAACAAAAAAGGAATAGAAATAGCTTAGCTATCTGGCGGCTACCTCTTCCTACTAACGGTTCATTTAACTGCCGCCATTTGTCTGCTCGCGCCGACTAATGAGCTAAATCAATTTACAGTTCAATTTTTTCTTGTTTGCTGAAATTAATTTTGATATCGCGGCAAAGGAAGTTGTGGCCAAATCGAGTTTGAATAATTAATGGCGAGTCGCTTACAAAGTAGCCCCGTCATTATCTGGCGTTAATTGATGGCAAAATGAATTCAAACGGAGTTTTTCAGATAGTCGAGGGGGGAGGAGAGAATGAGAGATGGTTCAATAAAGTAATTAAGTTATTTTTGATCATAATCGGTTGTTGTTTATCTGTTGGATGTGGTTTAGAGGCAACTGTGAGATTGATTATCATGGAAGGTAGAATATTTTTCTTCTCTCTTGAGAAATGTTTTCATTGTTAATATCTTTTGTTTTTAAAGTTTACCTAACTAAATATATATTTTGTTAAGTTCCTTCTTGGATTATATATATTTTTCTTTGTTTTCTATATTTCTTCCTTTACTTTTAAAGCCAAAGTTTAACGAACTACCTCAGGTTCAATGACTTTCCTCTTACACTCCCCCACGTTGACCTTGCTCATTTCTTTTCCTGCCACTAATTTCCCTGCACTTGATTTTCTTTATTGTACAAGCAAAGTTTCCTTCCTTTCTTTTCATTTTAATTTCACTTTTCAAGGCGATTTTTTTGCTTTGCTTTTCCTTCCCTGCGTTTTTTTTTTTCATTTCGCGCCAGACGAAGGAGCCGGGAAAACTTTTTAATGTCGCGCGGCTGCTGCAGCTAATTTAGCCCAGGGAAAGCGGGGGAAAGGTAGGTGGAAAAGCCAGGCCAACAGGGGAGGGGAGGTGTGGAGGCTCCCTGTGGACAGCAGAGGGGCAGAGAGGGAAAACTTGGCGCTCAGACTTTGGGTGGCAGTGTCTTTGGCTTCATTTTCGCGCTCCTTGAGGTTTTTCTCCTCTCATTTTCCCGACTCTCAATTTTCCTTTTGCAATGAAATTAAAAACAGCAAGGAGTCGTCCTTGCATACACCCACAGAGTAGAAAGAGATGGCATAGGATGCCGTTGGAAAAGTTTGCTGGAGGTCCTAAATGAAAATGAGTAAAGTTCGCACCCACAATTTTGCTCTCTTGTTGATTATGCACTTCGCCCGGCATCGTCATCATCGTCGTCTGCGTTTTGCTTATTAACCCAGTTGTGCCTGTGCCATCTCCTTTGGTTCTTACCGAAGGAGGGGATTCCCCGTATTTAACCCACAGCTGCCGGCTGTCTTCTTCGCTTTTTCTCTCTCTCCGTCTCGGTTTTGGGTGCGGGCGAAGGACGATGACGCTTTTCTTTTGATTTTTTTTCTGTGTCCTTGTTTTAATTTTAATTTTTGTTTGGTTCGCTTTTCCTTTCTTCGTGTCCTGGCCTTTTTGGTGACGTCGTCATCGTCGTCGTCGTCGTCTGGGGGTTCTGGTGTCGTCATCGTTTTGTGCCTGCCTTTGTTTCTAGGTCAAGAACGTATTCCGCCCGGCATTTCTTGGCGGTTTTTCCTGTAGGCGGAATGAGAAAAGCAAGTTGACATTGAAATTTTAATTGGATTCAAAGAGGGAAATGAAAGGGAAAGATTTTGTGAAAGATTTGAGTGAAAGTTGGTAAAAAAAAGAGCTCAAAGTAGAGTAAATGTATATAAATAAATAAGAAATAAGGTTAAATGGAGAGGAATTTAATTAGGAGTGACCTTGTCTAACAAAAACCCTTATAAAATAAAAAGGTATCTTTAGATATACAAATAAATTCGCTAAAAAAATATAAATAGAACCTAAGCAAAGCTAGAATAATGCTCGCTGAACGCCTTAGGTCCTTAGGTGTTTATAGAAAACCCTGCCACAAAAGGGATATCTACATATAGAGAGCCACCTTGAATCGCTTAGAGATGTAGATACTTTTCGCTTAGCCTCGCCACAGCTTCAGCTCCTGGCTCCCTTTGGATGCGCAACTGTCATGCAAATGACATCACGCACTATAGTCATCAATTTTGCTGCTGCTGCTGCTCCTGCCAGAAAGCTGAAAGCAAATCCCCAAGCCGAAAAAAGGAAAGGAGGAGCCCGGGATAGGAAAGCTCAGGGATGTGTCGTGTGTTTGAGTTTGAAATATTTGCAATTGCGAATCCTGTCGTATTTGTCACAGGATGTACATATCCCTCTCCCTCTATATACTTTATATATAATACATAAGTATATATATTCCGAGAGTGTGTATTGAGCCAAGGGTACATTATTATGATGGAATCCTATTTGTTACAAAGCGTGTAGCCGCCGTGTCGTGCCAATGACAGGACGTCAGGATGTGGGAGGATGAGTCCCAGGATACTCCCCAGAGTAAATTATGCTAATGTCAAAATAATGCATATTCGATGATGTGGGTGTGTTCATCTCAGAAGAAAACTTTGCTGCCTTCGATGCAGAGAAAGAAAATTACCAAGAAAGGGATATCAAATTTATGAGATTTTTATATTTTAGAGAAAGAAATATAATGGTTTTTCAGGAATAAATTTAAAGGAGATTGTAATTCATTTTAAAAATATTTTTATATTAAATTCTCTTCTTAATTTCGAGCTTCGGCAAAGTTCTCCCTCACTTTCATTATCTCTACTTCCCTGCTTGTCTTTTTCTTCAAGTGTACTTTTGTGTGAAGCTCAAGAAATGGAGAAAAAAAAATCTTTATAAATCACATTTATGTTCAGCTTCAAGTGCCAAAACTAATGATGGAAATAAATTCACGAGAGCGCAGGACCAGAACAAGGACAATGCCGACTGCCAGAACCAGTCGCAGCCAGTCGCAAATTCTGTACACACCCAAAGGCAGAGCTGGCAGAAAATCCATATAGAAGAAGGGCTGGGAAAACTGGCTAGGGGGAGGTGGGTGGTAGAGTGGAACCTTTTGGGGATAGCAACGCGCAATTTTTGGCTGCTTTTGACGCCGGGGCCAATATGCAGTAAATCTGCCAGAATGTGCCTCTAGATTTGGCATCGCCAAGCATCAGTCCCAAGTACCCCCCCTCCCCCATGCTCAGCTTTTCCACGCTTTTTCCCCATTTTCCCTTTGAAATGGGTTACATATTTTATGCTTAATATTTTGCATTTTATTCGGGAGAAGAGCTAAAGGACGGGTGGCGGGGCAATATTGTTAACTGTACTTGAGCTTGAGTTGGCGCGGACTCGTAACGTTTGCTTTGTGGAAAAATTGAAAATGTTTTTCCTTAACAGCACACAATTGTTTGTTATAGTTTTTTCCTTTCTCTCAATCTCTCTCTCTTTTAGCTACCAAAGAATGCAGCAAATTGTTTGTGGAGAAAGCCAAAAGGATGAAAAGCGTTGAGGGGTCTACTTTTTTAGATGGGAATTATTTGAGATTTCTCGGATAAGGGTTTGTAAACTCTTGTTTATTATAATTAAAAAATTATAATATAATAATTTTGGGAGGTAATTTAAAGGAGAATGTTTATAAATAATTTCTGTAAAAGTTTATAGGCAATGTTCTAAGTTTTGAAAGGAAATACAAGCTTGAATATACTAGAATTGTTTGGTTTACAATTAAAAATAGTTTATATATGAATATAGAGATTTAATTATATTAAATTATATTAAAAAAAAAATATAGAAAATTTAAAAATCACAGAACATACTTAAAATAAAATTCCCATATGTAAATTCCCTTCAAAATACAAGTTACCTTCAAAATATAAATCAGATAACAAGCTAGCTTTATCCTAGACATCTCCAATTAGTTTTCCCATATATCTGTCCAGCTTTTCGGTATTAGAAAATCAATAACAAGATTTTGCTCTGCGAATACTATATATATATTTCGCTGATCAACCCTCAAACCCCCGCGGCAAATGTGCAACCCTAACAACTTGAGCTTCATTTGCATATTTTGCCAACTCGCCTCGCCTCGGAATCCTCCCTCCTTCGCAAGGAGAATACAACAAAAAAAAAAATCAAATTGCAAAATTGCAGAATGTAAAAATTGTAAAATGTCGAATGCGCTTGCAGAAAAACTAATAAAGCCAAAAAGGAATTTCCCTGCTGCCCCGTAGGTGAGTGTGGAAATTTATGCAGATTTTTTTGGTCCCCTTTTTTTTTCGCCTAACACTCGGAGCTGCTGACTCGATGCTTGTTATTGATTTGCGAAAAAATAAAAACTTGTTCGCCGCTAATTTGCATAATCTGTCCCGTCTGCCTCGTTAAAGGATTTATTCAGCGCGAAACCATTCACTCTCACTCACTGCAGTGGCATTGTTGACTTTGACAGACTGTCTGTCTGCCTGTCTGTCTCTCTGGGTGTGTATCTGTGTTTAGTCAAGCAAATATTTTGCCAATGAAGAAAAAACCAAGTGAAAATATTTGAAAATTGGTTTGGTCGGCGCACCTGACAAAGGCAAACATTCAACGAACCTTTGGAGGTCACAAGAAAGCTAGAAATTGAATGGGAAATGCTCTTTCTTTAAGAAGAAAATATTCAAATATAAAGAAAACTTATTTGGACATCTAAAAAAGCACTAATCAAATTTTTTTCCAGCTAAATACATAATATATTTTACTAATAATAATATTAGAAAAGGTAATTACCTTCTTCTGTATTGTACCCTTATTTTTCTTAGCTCTTTATGAAATTTCTCCTTAACTTCCCTTTGTGTCTCAAGTTTTTCCTCTTTATATTTTCTTATAGAACTAAGTCCCTTTTGCTTATCTTCAAGTGTAGAAGCTTCTGGCTAAAGGAAACTTCATGTATGTCTGACTATAATTCAATTCCCTTCAAAAACCCGCGACAGTTGGACAGAGAAATGGATGGCAACGGAGTTACAGCGTCAAGGATAGTGACGTCCCGAAGCTGTTGGTTGG
Organism: Drosophila nikananu; assembly: GCA_008042635.1. Classification (NCBI taxonomy): domain Eukaryota; kingdom Metazoa; phylum Arthropoda; class Insecta; order Diptera; family Drosophilidae; genus Drosophila; species Drosophila nikananu. The sequence continues at coordinate 15,268 of VNJV01018906.1, read as the reverse complement.
TGTGAGATTTGTGGGGGTTTTACTAGAGGAAAAGCTTGTCGTCCTGTCAGTTATTTTCAACATTTTGATATGTATTTTCCACTGGTAGTTTTTTCTCATTTTTATATTTTTTTTACACAGCGTTCGCTTTTTGCTAAAAAGGATTACGCTAACACAAAGCAGAAAAGCAAAGCAGGGAGCCACAGAGGAGGGAAAAGGGGGTAGTACACTAAAGAAAAATTTAAATAAAATAAATTTGATATTCATTTTTATATTTAAAATAGATTAATCAAAGATTGATGTGGCATTTAAAGATGTAACTCTTAGCTACTTCCGCTTATGAAATTTTATGTATTTTACAATTATTTTTTATGGTGTAAAGATGCTGTAAAAGGGGCCTGTAAAGGGGGGTTCATGGCACTCTGCAGCCGCAGATACAATATTTGGTTTATTTCGCTGGCGCTGTCTCTCATTTTTTTCCGATTTTATTTTTTTTGCACATGCCAATATGGAAACACGAGGCACTGAACCAACCCCCTGGAAAAGTCACCCACCCTCGCCTTTCATGTGTGGGTCTCCTTTTTTTTATATTTTCCTTTCTTTTTTCCGTGGCATGTGTCGTCTTCACCCTCACAACTTTCGTGTGTCTGTGGCTGTTGTTTGTATTTGCCTTTGTATTGGTACAGCCAACCATCAAACATTTGCTCGTGTGATGAGGAAAACGCTTCAAAATTTCGAGCATGTGTGTGCGAAATGCCAAAAGAAAATGGCAGTTTTCCGTGAGGACATGTGTGTGTGTGTGTATTTGGTGGGCGGCTATTTTCCCTTTTTCCATTTAGTTTCCCGGACGGGTGGCAAAACGCTTTTGGATTTGAACTATGGGTGCGTTGTCATAAATGGCCAACGACACATTTCGCCGAGGGGGGAGCCTTATCTAAAACGATTTCGCATCGCGATTGATGGCGCAACGAAATCGCGAAACGCATCTGACAAAGCTGGGTGTTAAGATATCGATTTGAAGGGTGGGGTCCTTTTCTTTTTTTCGGGAGCGGTTAGATATGGGTTTTTGTGGGAGAAATTTGAGGGAGCACAGTCCTGTACAATAGACAGAGGCCTTAAATATCATTTCTTTAAAATTGTACTGGGTTCTAAATACATTTGAGACATGCTGAAATTATTATTTAATATTTAAGGAAGCCTTAGTACAATTCAAATATTTTTTTTTAATATTTAATGGATGCATTTTGTGGAATTACAAAGATTTTAGGACTTTATACCATTAAAACTCTTTAAATAATTTATGTTTCCGTGGGAATACGGAGTTTTTAGTCACTTTAAATGATTTATTAGTAGTTTTTGTGTGCCAAATTGCGAATTCTTTTTATATATTTAATTTTTTGTTTAGATTTATTATATATATATTACGTATATTAACACTGTCTTTTTTAATTTGGCTTTCAAAGCTAACTAAATAATTAAAAATTTTTTTTGGTTATGAAAAATATTTATAAAATATTTTGAGATTTAAAATTATATATTTCAAAACCTGAAGCTTTCTATAATGCATATTTACCACCTACTTCTTTTTTTAAAACCCTCATTTACCTCTGAATTTAAAATCTTGATTGACATTTTACAACCTCTTCTGATTTGTAAAATAACCCCCCTACCCCTATTCTCGTTAGTAAATCGTTTTTAAGCTCATAATTGGCAGAGTAGGCAACCCTACCGCAACTCAGCTTCCCCCTAAAGTGAGATGGCAACCCCAAATTCGCGAAATTTACTCACAGGACAGGCACTCAAGCCATCCACATCAGTCTGAAATCCGAAATCAATTCGGTAATTGACAGCGACGACAACGGCGAGTTGCCCGCGGAACATGATTTGCAAATAATGCACTTGAATTTGCATAAAGAATTCCCAGCGAAATTGCGAAAAATTTATGCAAATTAGCCGGAGACCCGGCGACTGATGAAGGTGAGACTGATGTGTGTGTTGCAATTAAATCCCAGCCAGCTGCAGCAGCCCCTAAAAATGAAAGTAAGCTTACCCTCAGGTAAGGACCCCTACACACACACGGCACACAAAAAAAGGAGCTCATTTGCATAAAAAAGAGGCAAAAAATAAAAACTAGAAAGCGAAAGGGTGAGGCTGTGGGGTTGCGCTATAAACCCCGACACTCATTAACATATACCGGAATAAAATCAAGCAGCAAATTCTGATGCTGTGTCCAACAGCTGCTCTCGCAGCTCGTCCTTGTGTATCCTGTGTATCCTGCTTTTCCCATCCTGCGCGGCCAAGTTCAACGCCCGTTTGTCTCACTAACCCAAATTAAAATTATGTTAATGAACGGCGGCGGGGCAGGGAGTTGGCCTCACGAACATGAGACCAAAATCACGGCCAAGGACAACGAGTCCTGCGCTTCTCATTTGAGTAATGAGCAGAGCCCTGCGGCAGAGGCGTCAACTGAGGCAGCAAACAGCGACTGCGACTGCGGCAGAATTGCTCCTGTTACTCATTAATTTTGCCGTCGCATTTTTGCATATTTTCCGGCAGCGAGCCCTCATTTCCGCCCAGCAAATTTCTCCTCTTGTTTAATTTTCTCTCTCTCTGTTCTCTCTGTTTCATTTTTCATTTTGTACCGCGCTCATTTGGTGACGTCACAGCGGAAAAGAAGCTGGGGACTGAGAGCCAGAGAGAGAACCCTGAGCTGTTTGCCTCTCTGTTGTGTATGGCCCGGCATAATTAAGATTTTAATTTATGCAATTATTTTGCCGGCTGCCTGGAGTCCTTGTTTTCGTTTTCTGTTTCGCCTTCTGCCTGTGATTTTGCAGGATGTGAAGTTATTTTGGCGCGTCGCCTCGTTCGGTGCGGTTGTGTTGGCTTTTCTTGGTTTGGTGATCGTGAAAATGTGATCGTAAAGTCGTGGTTTTGGAAGGTGATAATAGTCACGGAGGTTATTTAAAACATGAAGTAAACTTACTATACAAAACAAGGCAGCTTCATAATTCTAAGGCTACAAAGGCTGTAAATTGAAAATATAATTTTCCCAAAAATGTGAACTCTAAAACTAAGTGAAATCTTCATTGCTGGGGTTCTATCAAATATGTAAATACATTTTACAGCAGTTTAATAAAAAATTACAGAAAACACAAAAGACTAACAAAAGTTAAGTAATTTTTAAAGCAGTTTTAAATGTCTTTGCTTAAAAAAATATATATTTAAAGGCTCAATGGAGTCCTTAAACCATAAACATGTCTTGAAATTACATAAATTCAACAGCGCTGAAGGTTAAAATAATTTTCTATCTATCAAATATTGCAGCTCTTGCCTGAGTAATAATATATAAATTTTTAAATGGACTAAAATCGTCTTCAGCCATTATTAACATGTATATTTTTTAGCAATTTTTAAAAAATTTCTTACCAAAATTACCTATATCATTTTCAAAATTATATTTTTCATTATAAAGTTCCCAACTATGCTTTTAGAGACTGATTTTTTAACAGACAAAAATCGATTTTTAAAATAAACCATGGGTAGAAGGAAGTCAAAAAGGAAGCCTCCGCCGAAAAGAAAAAATATTGAACCGCTTGATCAACAATTTAATTGTCCTTTCTGCAATCATGAAAAATCCTGTGAGGTGAAAATGGACAAGGCCAGGAATACCGCGAAAATAACATGTCGAGTGTGTTTGGAAGATTACCAAACTGGAATTAACTTTCTCTCAGAACCCATTGATGTTTACAATGATTGGGTGGATGCTTGTGAAAGTGCCAATTAAATTAAATGTAATAAAATATATAATATGAATTCTTAAAAAATATCTCAATCAAGAACTTCAAAAGCAACTTCCTTCGGATATAGGAAAATATATTTGAACTAATCCAAAATTGAAATATTTGAATTCCCTAAAGCATTAAATTAAATTAAATTTATGAATTCCCTAAAGCATTAAAATAAATCTACCAGCCATGTTTTAATTAAAAAAAATTAGTGACTGCAAAAATTTTATTTATTAAAAAGCTTTGCATTAAAAATATTCATATTCTTATAACTTTTAGTTTATTGAAACACAAACAAAGATTTTAAAGCACTTTCAGCAGTTGGAATAAAAATGTTTACAATTTATTTTTCAATGACAATTGAGTGTTGAGTTAATAAATTTATTATATCATTTCCCATAATTTTTAGAAATGCATTTTAAACACCTTTATGTGGAAGTCCAAACTTAATACTTTCAGATCTTAACTAACTCAAAAAACATATTTAAATTAAAAAACACTTACACTGCCTAATAATTTGAATTAATTATAAAGCCATAAACAAAATCCAAATAAATGCAACATGTTAATTAAGTTTCATAAAAACGCATTCTTTAGTTAAATTCACTGCTTGTAAATCACTTTTGGTCATCACTTAAACTTACCCAAGTAAATTTGGATTTTTTAAGATGCACCTTCCATTGTTTGGAATTTTCGTTATTATATTTTTATGTTCCCATTAATTTTATTTTAATGAACTTGTCCAAGTAAACCGAGTTTGTTCAGTTGTCACAATATTAATCCACGGCTGTTGTGAGTTCTTTTTGTTGCTGAGATGAACCTGTGGGCACAACCGCACCGAGACGCGTCGCGTTAAGGAATGATTCCGCCAGCGACTCCAATAAGATACTTTGGCTTTGGTCCTCGAGCCGAGACTTGGCGTTTCTTATCGCACACGGACACGCAGGACACGAATTGGAGTAATCGCGAGGCGTCGGCGTCGACAGGACTCCGTGGAGAGGTGGACTTTGGCGGGGGAGTGTTCCGGAGACCGAAGACTTGCCGGGCGCAAGGCCCAGAAGCTACTGCCCACAGAACTTACTTCTCGGCGGCATTTGTTTTTGTGGTTCACACACACACACCCTCAACTGGGACTGGAAGACCAAAAGCCTTGCCACCCCCAAAGAAATACAAAAAAAAAACGACATACGAGGGAGAAACATCAAGTGCGACGCTGGCAGCGCTGCTCATAAAGTTGAATTTAAAGCGCCGGCGCACTTGCTTCACGCTCTCTTTTTCTCTCTCTCCCATATACCCCTCTTTTTCACTCTGCGAGACCACCTCTCTTTCTACCCTCAGGTGTTGGGCCTTTCTCCTTCGCCAAAAGCAACAAAAAACCGAGAAAAAAAAACTGGAAAAAAATAACTCTGAGGGGTAAAAACTTCTCTTTTTGAGAGTGTTTACAGTTCCAGGGAAAATGGCAAAAAAGTGCGTGAGGTACGAGTGTCTTTGCCCCTCTTCTGACCAAGAGATCCGTGAGATACTTGCACTCTGGATACTCACCACGGTTTCAAAACGTTTTCTGGCCATTTGTTGAGCGGGCCTTAAAGCAAGTGGAAGCCACGTTATCAGGCAAATGCCAGCCACGCATTTTGTCAAATTCAAAGGCAAACAGGGGAAAAGAGAAAGGGGAGAGTGGTTGAGGGAGAGGGGAGGTAGTGGTTGAGGTACACAGGGAGAAAATGAGTTAGAGTTTGGAAGGAATAGCATAAAATAAGCAGGGGAAAACTCCAGTGGTTTAATAATATTTAATAAATTATAGACACCTTTAAAGTTGTTTTTAAATCCCACTATTTTTCTCTAACCTCTATTTTCCCTCAACATAATTTTTTAGATACAAAAATTTTGAAAGACTGAAGAAAGAATTAATTTCAAGTTGGAAACAGAAGGGAGAAAACTTTTCTAAACCTTTTCTTATTCTAAATTTAATATTTCCAGCCTAAGTTTTGACCCTTTTACTTTCTAAAGTATCTCTTTCCTTTAAACCCAAATTTTTCCCCAGTGCAGTAACAAAGAAGAGGTAGTGGAAATAAAAAGCGGAGGCGGGGAGCCTGCTAAACTGAGCAGCGACTGAAGTAGAAATGCTTATACGCTGGGGATTTGAGCTTTACAAGCGTAACAAAATATGTAAAAAGAAATAAAGAAAAGCCCCGGCATGAGAGGCCCTCCTCCAGCCGCCCCCCAACCCAGGAAAATCCATCCTACATCCCCATTCCCATCCCCATCCCCTTTCCCATTTCCTTTGCCGTCTAATATGCGTTGTATCTGTATCTGGGCCTGCAGGTTGGCGTATCTATGAAGTTCCTTCCGCTGGCGGCAAGTGTTCGCCGCCTGATGAATGATAGATGGATTATGATTTTGTTTGGCGTAAATTGAATTTCGCATATTCCCCCGTAAATATTCCAGACCGTGCGCGTTTAACCAAATATTTAAACTTTAAGTGCGGACTTCGATCGCTTCAAGCTGTCAACTTTTCCCTGCATTCATTTGGCAGCGGAAATCAAGTTAACGAAGTAAAAATTTAAAATGCAGCAGCTACATGCCAACAGCATTCGCCAACAAGGAAATGTCCTCGGGTAAATGGGTGGCGATTCCGGGCTTTGGGTCCTTGCAGTTGGGAAGAAAAAATGTGAAAAAGGGGGAATGAACGGATTCGAAAGCCAGAATCGATAATGGAGGCAGGACCAATAACAAACAAACCAATCGAATGGGAAAGCCAAAGAGTTGAGGGATTTAACCGGCGATTGGCACACGTCAAAATTGAGGGTGAGAAATGGGGTTAACTAGGGAACTTAAAGAAGTAAGGGATAACTCTTAAAGAAATTAAATATAAACAGATATTATTCTGCTTCGGAAATTATAGGTCAGAGTTCCCAATGAAAGTAGTAACTGGAAACAATTTAATTTGAACTTTTAACCTACTCAAACAGCAGGACTTCCCACAATTTGATCTTAATATTCATTATTATTTTAGTAAATTAACTTTTGTTGTTATATTTAACAAATAAAACTAACCACTTGCAGCAAATTTTTTTTGAATTTCCATTAAAATACCTCAATTAATTTTCATTTAAAATCTAAATACTTTACTTCAAATATATTTTCCTCAGTTTTCTTAGTAGAATTTTGCCCTTTAAACTAATCTAAATTGCATTCTTAGGCAAATATTTTCCTAAGCTCTTCAGGCTGCTTCTCAATTTTCTGTACATTTTTATAGATTTTGTGTTAGTTGTATTTTTACTTCGTCTTTTTTTATGAGCCACAAGCTGTAAGTAGCAGTACTCGAGATTTTGTTGTTGCTGCTGCTGCTGCTGGGGCTGCATGCAACATATTTTCATGGATCAGCTGCAACTTCAATTCAAAGGGCTGCCAGGGAGAAGGGAGGAATGGGGGACTGGCTGCTGTGATTTTCTCGAGCCATGTCTCTCAGCCTCGACTGCCATGCTTATTGCCATAGCTTTTGTTATGCCATCTCGCACACACTGGCACAAACGCACATCCAACTATGCACTGGGAAGAATAATTAGGTGAATTTTTTAATTTTTTAATTTAAAAAAATAGAGTAATTTATAAATGTTCTTATATAAAAGATTCAAGTGATTAAGGTCAGGTTATCCTATATATTTCTTTGTTCAAGAAAGACTTTTATTGTATGCGTTTTATTATTATATTTGAAATATTTTATTACAAATTAATTACAGTCAGTTTAATACAAAAACATGAAACTTAACAGCTGATATTCCTTATAAATAATATAAATCTGTTTTAGAGTCCGAAACATAACCCACAGAAACTTGACCTTTAATTAATATTTTATCTCCCCAAAATCTCTTCTAATGTGGTATCATTTATAAATACCTTTCTTCCTTAAATATATTTTAAATATACACATTTTCCTCTATTCTCAATAATATATTTAATATATTTTCCCCAAGTGCACCCCACTATTGCTATATAAAAGTTGAAATCAGCTCGGATATGTTTTTTGTGTGTGGGTATAGTTACCGACTTTTATAAGCAGCAAATTTTTATTTTCTCCCCCCCATACTTTTGCTTACCATTCGCATGCGTCATAACTCAATAACCAGCTCGAAAAAGGACGAAAAGGATAAAAGGGGGCGTTGGCAAAACTGTAAGCTAACTGTAATCCTAATGAAACTACAACACACACTCACTCGCATTTGCATGCAACAATTTGGCAAAAAATAAAAAAGCAAAAGCAGGCGGAGGAGGAAAAGTTTCCCTACTTGCCATTGAGGCAATCCTTGTCGTTCGTCCTTTTCCCATCATCCACAACTCGTCTGCCCGTACTGGAATTTATTATAAGATCCCTTTCTTCATATATGAATGCAAGAAACTTGTAGTTGCTGCCAGCCAGCAACATGAATATTTCCACAACATCAAAAAGGCATTTCGAGTAAAAAAAATATAAATATTTTTTATTATTATTTTCCTAGTTAGCTGCCGCATATAAGCATATGCAACAGCAGGGGTTAATGGAGGAGGTATGGGAATTTAAATTAAATAATAAATTATTGGTAAAATGTTAATTGAAGTGTTTATTGAAAATAGCTTAGTTCCTGAAGGCTTAAAATCATATGTTTAATGCCAAAAGGTACACAAATTCTGCTATTAAATTGGGATTTACTGGAAAATTATTTAAATGTTTGTGAAATACAAAAAATATTGCTCAATCTGAGCTTTACAATATTTTAATATACATTTCAAACCTTAAACAATTTGCAGAAATATCTTTAAAGGAAGTAGAAATATATAAATATTTCATGTTATAATATTCTGACTTATTCCTTTCTATATCCTTTAAATATATAAAAACACTTACTAATCTTAACTTTATTAATACTAAAATATCTACCATTTCAACCTCCACTGTCCCCTTTTAAGTTCGCATATGTTGGCAACTCTTGGAATTTCATAAAGCCAAATTCCTACTGAGCACAGCGACTAATGACCATCGCAAAAAGCTAATCAGGCTGGCATGAGTTCGGTTTCGGGTTTTGGTATTTCTGAGGTTCCAAAGGGGGGCGGCGGGCGTCCCCGGCTTCCTTCTTGTATCATTAATCTGCCACACTCGCTCAAACATCAGACGTCAGTTTCAGGCATCTTCCCGGTGGGTTTCGCTCCGCCCCAAAAAAGGAACATTAATTTCCTCCGCTGCGCTGCTTAGGAGACATTAAACATTATTTTTTTGTAGTACCTAGGCGATCGACTTTGGCGATAGCTTTGCCTGATTTGCCTTGCTGCACATCGTGATAGAAAAAAACCCAAAAAAATATCGTGGTTAATAATAAAAATGCGACGAATCTTTCAATTCCTTTGAGGCTTTCAGCTGTCTGCATTACGTATACGCCGCGTGTGCCCAGAGAAGTTGATGCCCGTTTGATGTTTCCAACTCAGCTGTCAGCCGTGCGTGTGGGTGTGTGTGGGTGTGAGGTTAATGTGTGTGTTAAGTGTGTGCGAGTGTGCGTGCCTGTGTTGCTTTATGATGACATGCCAAACATTTATGCAAAATGCTAATTTAAATCCAAGCATGAAGCCGCGGAAGTTGTTCGAATTGCATGAACAGTGGCAGAGGGGGATTTTCATTTTAATTAAATAATTGAGTAAAACTAAGAATAAACAGTAAAAAAAAATAGTTTTTTTTAATTAAAGTTTAATTAAATATTTATTGATTTTCATAAGTAAAGTATACATTTTGCAAAGCTAAAGGGGTTCTCTTTTTTTAGTTTTTATCATTGTGCTCTTTCCCTTTAATATAATATTTTTTTTTAAATTATTTATTTACATAGTAAATGCCATTTCATGTATATTTTTGTACTGAAATGATATTTATTAATAATCAAATATACTGCTGACAAACAATATACAATACAAGCAAACGAACATGAAATGAAAAGTGACAATATTTTTCTGCTGCATTTGTAATTTTCTCTGTAAGGTATAACGTTTTTTATTTAAGAGTTATTTTAATTTTCGCTTGAATTTTGATAAATAATATTAATAATATAGTTCTAATAATTATTAATTATTTTCAACATTTATTTTGATAATGAAAAGCAATAATCTATTTTAGTTGGATTTTGCTTAGCTCCCAGTTACAGGTGAATATTATATTAATGAGCTTATGTAAATGATATTTTCTTTAAACATTTTCTGTCAGCCTTTTCTGCTTAATTTTTCCCCACTTAACAGATACTTGACTCTGTTTTTAACCCACTGTGCCGGTGTCTTAAGCTTAAACGCCTCTTCATCAGCATAACTCGTCAGGCATGACATTTCAGCAGCCCCCGTGTACTTTTGGCTTTCAGTCTGAGTTCTGGTTATGCTTTTGGATGTGCTAATGTCTGTCCCGGAATGACTGACTGTCTTGCCGAATGGCTGGGTGAGTGAGTGAATGAGTGACTGAGTGAGTGACTGAGTGAGTGAGTGACCGATGGAATGATGATGGCCACACCTTCAATGCATTTTGGCCATCTTCGTTCCAGTTGTGCCCTCGCTGCCGCCCAACTCACACCTTTCGAAGATGGCTGCCTACAGGAAATTACAGGAGATTCGAATCCGATATGAGTGGGGGGCTTATCTAACTAAGGCAAATCTTGAGGGGAAATTAGCTGCGAAAATGCTTAAAATTGGAAATTGAAATGTGAGTTGCTATTGTAATTTTCTAAAGTATTTGTGGAATATGAATTGCGAGCATTTGCATAAATGAAATGTGTATGTAAATGTCGAGCTCGTAATGCCAATCAATCACCCCAAAAAAAGGAACACACATACACACATATGAAGGACGGCTCCTCCCACACACATACACAAAACCAATAAACTAAATTCGCAAGAAGCGCAGAAAAAAGAAGAGAAAAAACTCCAAGCAGAAATCGTCAACAACATACATGATGTAGAGCGTGGCAGGGGAGGTTCCTTTTTGTGCCCCAGTGTGTGTGTGTGTGAGTGTGTGTATTCCAACCCTTATCCTTGGCAGGATATTACATGCTTCAACAATGTTGTAGCATTCCCAATAACAACAACTCCTCCGCTCTGAGCATTCCTGCCGAAAATGAAATTCTGTTTTGCATTTTATGTCGACATCTCCTGAACCCAAAATGTATAAAAAAAAACAACACACACACTCACAAAACGAAGCGACAAAAAAATAAGTATAGAAAGAAGCAGCCAAGGAATAAAGAGAAAAGGAGCAGGAGCAGGAGCAACAAGGACACACAGCGAACAACGAACAACGGAGAACGAGAAAAAAATGAAATCTAAACAAAATGCGTTCGAGCGTGTGTGTTCAATTACAATGTGTGTGATTGCTTGGCTTGCTAGGCGGGGGCTTGGCATTAAACAGGGGGGTTGAGGGGGTCAGGACCTCCCACACCCCCTTCACACACACACTCGTCCTTCTTTAGCATAAAAATTTACAATGCGAAATAAGCAAGCGAAACGAACGAACACAAAACGCTTTTTATTTTTTATATATTTTTTTTGTTGCTGCTGGTTTTCCAGGACCTCCGCAGGACCTTTAGGACCACGACCACGGCATCCTTATGCAAATAACATCAGCCCAGCGCGTCCTCGACACTGCCACATAAAAATAAAATAATAACAATACAATATTTTTTGATGACAGCCGGGGACGGCGGCCCCAGAAAAGCGAATAAAAAAAAAAACAAGGAAACAAAACTCGCACAGCGAACAATGAGGGTGAATCCCCCGCATCTATATCCCCTATATATCCTTCCCATTTTTTGAAGACCGATTTCGGTTCAAGGTTCGTCCATCAAAGAAAGGTTTAATCGATAGCTCATCTCGCGAAATGTTCTCCAGCTCTTTGCGGTTTGTTTGCCGCCTTTTTTGGTGAGCATTTTTTAAGATTTAAAGGAATCATTATGGAAGTGTCATCAATTTTTGTATTATTTTTATAGATGGTATAAACTTATAGACTTAAATTAAATGGAAAATTGCAACAGGAAGAAATGAAAGGAAAAAATTTTTGTTATCTATAGATAAAAAGGGTTTTAAAAAAATATTAGTTTATTTTTATAAAGTTTCTATACAGCTCTGCAAGTCAGAAAATAATTAAATACAAATTGTATATTCATAGAATATTCACTTCAAAACCCAAAAACCTAATAAAGATTCACAGAAAATATGTATTACAAATTTCACTCTGTTTTAAATATATATTTTAAATTATTTAATCACTCCTCACCCTAAACTCTCTAAAGAAACATATAAATACCATTTCCCTCTTCTTCATAAATCTCATTTAATGTCATTAATTTGTCATTAAAACAACCGAAATAATAAATAAAGTACTCCCGACATAAAATCAAAGAAACATGTCAATTTCATTTACCAAATTCATCAATCATCATTTCCAGGTACAATTAAAAATTCTAAAAATTCTCTTAGCATAAATTTTGCAAGCTTCTGCCATTCTCTCAGGATGCAACAATATAAATAATTATTTTTGCATACACAATGTAAAGCAAACAACACGATAAACACACGGCGCAAAGGATGCATGGGAATGCGAGGAGAATAAGAAGCGAAATCACATTTGAATAACAATCATCATCATGCGAGTTATTTCAATTGACTGAAGGGGCCGAGGAGGGGACAGGCAAGATATTGAAAATATGAAAAGACACGAGAGCAGAAAAAAACAACACGCGAAATCACAAAGAATTCATAATAAGCGTCATTGTCGATGCGAGCGAGCGGGAAATGAATAAAAATCAAAGTACAGTGGCGGAGTCTGCAAGATGACAAAGGTGGAAAAGGGGTAAGAGTAAGGAGGGGGCATGGTTATATGTAGTGGCAGAGGGGGTAGATCTGTGGAGGAGGCAGGATAACTAGGGGCACGTATAGGAATGTGGAATTGAATGTGTCGCACAGGATGCGTGTTTATTTTTTTGTAGCTGCAGAGAGACAAATATTTAAAAAATTTTACAACAAAAGAAAAAATAAATTAAACTATAAATAAATATAATACGTTAAAAAAAGTTATTTAAAATATAAAAAAAATATAGAAGAAGTAAATAAAAGAGGTTTGTTTTGTCTCAATAAAATGTGTTTACCTGAAGAAAATAAAGCAAACTAGCAGCTAAAATAAATATTTCTATCCTTATTAAAGGTCTAAATTTAAAAAATATTCTATTATCCTGTATTTATTTTCATAAAAAATTAAAAAACACCTCTTTAATGAACCATTGCCTCCTTAAAACTGGCCCAACTTTAACATCCCCACCCCAGTTGACCCAAAAATAGCTCACCATAAATATAAATCACTCAATTATTTTTCCAACTGTGTTCAAGAATTTTCCGTGGGCTGATACCATCTGCATGTGTGAGAGCCTGCCAAAGGATGTTCTGTTCCTGGAACCGCCTGCGTGGGCTGCATGAATTTTGAATGACAATTTCCAGGCAGGAGCCACAGCAGAGGCAGCAGCAGCAACCAATCCCCGACTTCAGTCATTGTTCGCTTATTGAAATTTCAGCCAAAGGGAAACGGAACGAGCCACTTGAAGAGCAGGAAGTGAGCGAAAATACAGGGACAGGGATAGTGCCGCCGCTGTTGTGATGTCCTAGTGACAAATTGTGGCAGCTAGTAAGTGGCATTTCATTTGCCAAAGCCACCAGTTGCTGCCTGCTACCTAGTTTTCAATAATTGATGTCATTAAATTGGGAGAGAGAACAACAAGTTGGCTGAAAACATTTAACTCCAGCTAGAAATAATAGTAGACAAATGTGGGGAATAAATATAAGAAGATGCATTTGGTTGCAGTAGAAAAATTGAATTAATTAATTAAATAATTAATTAAATTAATAATTAAAGATGTACAAGGATACAATTTTCTGTAAATTTCCCCACTATTATTGCACGTAGACAAAAGTATTTATGAAGTAGAAGCAATTTCTAAAATTAAAATGGTATCAAAATAACATTTCTTAATTATCCTAATAAATTTCTTAATATCTTCACTCAAAATTGAATATATTCATGCTAAATCTTCTCCCATCTTCCCTCATTTCCATCCAAAAACCATTTGCGGTGGCTAACAAGTTGCACTTCATTTCCACAGCCACCAGTTGCTTCTTCCCAAGCTGCTCTTCATAATTGATTTCATTAAATGGCTGAGAAAGCAACAAGTTGCCAGATATAATAAAAAAAAAACACCCACAACTCACACCACCATCTCCGAACTGAAAGTAAAAACAAATTAAGCTCTCCGACGACGTCGACGACGACGGCGAAATAATTGGGGGAATTCCCGCAAAACGTCCCAGACAAGCAGCGGGAGGAAAATGAAAATGAAGAAGAGGAGGATGGAATGAGGAAAAACTGAGCCAGACACTTTGACATAATTTCCCTGGCAGCAGACGTCGCCGCCACCCGCACAAGGACACGACCATAACCAACCCCAACAAAGTTTTAATTAATTGCGCCCGACTCTCTCTCTCCCCCACTCTCTGCCTTTGGTCTCTGGGTAAAAGCAGGGAAAATGAAAATGAGTCAAGCTGGTAAAAGTTGGGCGCGCACACACAGAGTGTTCATTTTCACGTACACGAATTTCTCAGGGGTTTCCTGAGTTTTCCATAAAGACACAGGGCCACTGGCGAGGAGCAGGAGGCGGCAGGAGCAGCAGCACAATGTGGCTTAATTTCATTATGTGCTGCCAAAAATGTTGCCTCCGTTGGTGGGTTTTATTGTTGCTTTAGCTACAAATGTTGGAAAAAGAAAATTTTGTTGTTGTTACCTTTGACTTTGTTGTGGATTTTCCTGCTGCAATGCGAGATAAATTTGCTGGGGTAGCTGTTTCAAGTGTTAGTGGCTGCTGATCGTCAAAAAATTTGCCAAAAATTAGAAATTGAGATTTAAATGCAGAAATGTTCTCCATTAAAAATTAAGAAGAACAACCCAAACCGCTCCGAAATCCGTTGAGTTTAAGCAAAGTACGACCAAAAAACCACTGAGGGAGTCCGCGATTTTTTTGCCAAAGATGTACCCATTTTTTTCATCGTCAAAATTGAACAAAAAAATTGGCCAAAAATTTGAAATTGAGATTTAAATGCAGAAATGTTCTCCATTAAAAACTAAGAAGAAAAAACCAAACCGCTCCGAAATCCGTTGAGTTTAAGCAAAGTTACGACCAAAAAACCACTGAGGGAGTCCCCGATTTGTTTGCCAAAGATGTACCCATTTTTTTCATCGTCAAAAATTAGCAAAAAATTTTCCAAAAATTAGAAATTGAGTTTTAAATGCAGAAAAGTTCTCCATTAAAAACTAAGAAGAAAAAACCAAACCGCTCCGAAATCCGTTGAGTTTAAGCAAAGTTACGACCAAAAAACCACTGAGGGAGTCCCCGATTTGTTTGCCAAAGATGTACCCATTTTTGTCATCGTCAAAAATTGTCCAAAAATTTACAAAAATTAGAAATTGA